>CM017442.1:15059798-15077846 GCA_007726485.1 Eragrostis curvula
GATCTGGAGACACTACCTAATTGGAAATAAGTGTGAGATATACACGGATCACAAAAGCCTAAAGTATATCTTCACCCAGTCAGACCTAAACCTCAGGCAGCGAAGATGGCTGGAATTAATCCAGGATTACAACCTGGAGATACACTACCATCCAGGAAAAAGCTAATGTGGTGGCAGATGCACTGAGTCGCAAGGTGCCACGTCATCGCGTTAGGACATCCAAATGGATGCCTGAGCTACAAGCAGAAATGGAAAAGTTAAACCTACACATCGCCCAGCCAGGTCAGTTGAATACACTGTGTGTAGAACCAACACTGGAAAGCCAGATACGCACAGCTCAGGAGACAGATGAGGAAATGCAAGAGCTTAAGAAAAAGACAGGAGAAGATAAATCCCCCGAATTTCGAGTAGATAACCAGGGAACCCTGTGGTACAAGGATCGAATCTGCGTACCAAGTACGGGTGGATATCGACAACTCAGCCTGGATGAAGCACATAACTCTGCCTACTCCATCCATCCCGGGAGTACCAAGATGTACTTAGATTTGAAACAGAAATACTGGTGGACTGGCATGAAGAAAGATATCGCAGAATTTATAGCCAGATGTGACATATGTCAGAGAGTGAAGGCAGAACACCAGAGACCTGCAGGACTACTGCAACCACTGCATGTCCCAGTATGGAAGTGGGACGAAATTAGCATGGATTTCATCGTGGGATTACCCAGGACCCAAAAGGGAAATGACTCAATATGGGTCATAGTAGACCGTTTAACCAAAGTTGCTCATTTCATACCAGTAAAGGCGGTCTACAGAGGGGACAAGTATGCTCAGCTCTATGTAGATAACATCCTTAAGCTACATGGAGTTCCGAGCAGGATAGTATCCGACAGAGGCTCACAGTTTACTTCAAAATTTTGGAAGAGCTTACACGGTTTGCTAAAAACCAAGTTGGATTATAGCACTGCCTATCATCCTCAAACCGATGGACAGACAGAAAGAGTAAACCAAATTCTAGAGGATATGTTGAGAGCATGCGTCCTAGTCTATGGAAAGGACTGGGAAAAGAGTTTGGCCTTCGCAGAATTTTCCTACAACAATAGCTACCAAACAAGCCTGCAAATGTCACCATTTGAGGCATTGTATGGTACGAAATGCAGAACACCACTAATGTGGTCAGAAGTAGGAGAAAGATCGCTTTTCGGAAATGCCATCATCAGGGATGCCGAGGAGAAGGTGGCATTGGTCAGAGAAAATCTGAAAGCAGCCCATAGCAGGCAGAAGAGCTACGCAGACACAAGGCGTAGAGAGTTGAGCTTCGAAAAAGGAGATTATGTATATCTCAAGGTATCGCCAATTCGAGGTACACGAAGGTTTCAGATTAAGGGAAAGTTAGCCCCAAGATACATCGGACCATTCAAGATACTTGAGAGGATCGGAAAAGTGGCATACCGTGTTGAACTCCCTGAGGAGATGTCCGACGTACACAACGTCTTTCATGTGTCACAATTAAAGAAATGTATGAGGGTCTGAGAAGAAATAGTACCCCCTGAAGTAATGGACCTTCAGCCTGATCTCCGATATCAGGAAACACCTATAAAGATATTGGATGTTGCTACTCGGCTAACAAGAAGAAATGCCATAAGATTTTGTCGAGTGCAATGGAGCAATCACACTGAGGCAGAGGCCACATGGGAACGAGAAGATGACCTCAGGAGAGAGTTTCCGTATCTGTTCGAGAGCGAGTCGGAATCTCGAGGACGAGATTCTGTTTAAGTGGGGTAGGTCTGTAGCACCCGTAATTTTTGGCCATGTCGATAAATCCTAAAATGTGGATTTTCAAAAAAATTCAAACTTAAAATAATTGATTAGACTCAAATAGGGCCCAATTAAAATTTTCTCGAATTAAAACCCTGCATGAAACACTCATGTGCATGTTTGCCCTTTTATTGCCCTTATTTTAATTGTTTGAGTGAGTGTTGAAAACCAATTTCAAATTCGAATTCAAATCCCTTTGAATTCCTTCCAAATTCCAAATCCAGAAAACAATAAACCAATTCTACTCCTAACTGGGCCGCCCTCTCTCTTCTCCCGCGCACGGCCCAACTTCCCCTCTCCTCCCTTCTCCCCCACGCCCGGCCTCTGGGTCGTCCGCGCGCCGCGGCCCAAACTCCGCCCGGCCCGTCCGCCGCCGCGAGAGGCTGACGAGTGGGGCCAGCCCCTTCGTCAACCTCGCGCCGCCGCCGCCGCCGCCGCCCGACTGGCCGACGCGAGGCACGGGAGTTACTGCCCCGCCGCCGTGCTCCCTCTCTTTTCCCCCACGCGTCGCGCGCGCCGCCCTCTCCTTTCCCCCGTCCGGGCCCCCTTCTCCCATTCCGCCGACAAAAGCCTAACCCTAGCTCCATTACTCCGGCGAGTCTTTGCGCCGCCCAACCGAGCTCGCGTAGAGGCGCCGCCCCACGCTGTCGTGTGCACGTCCGGGGCCCCCCTCACCTCCGCGCCGCGTGGACATCAGCTCGCCCCGTCCCCCACTCTCGCGCCGCGCGCCACCTCGAACTCCGGTGGAAATATCCCGATGAACTCGGGATATTTCCCGGCCAGCCACCGCCTTTGCGCGGCTTTAAAGGAGCGCCCGGCTCTTCCTTTCTCTCCCTCTGTCATTTCGCTCCCTCGCTCTTCCTTTCCACGCCGCCGAGTCGCAGCTCTCCCTCTCACCTTCCCCAGCTCCGACGAGCGATTCAGCCGTCCCCCAGCGCTTCCCACTCCTCTCCGAGCTCAAGGTGAGCTTCCGCACTCTTCCCCGTACCTCTAGCACCCCTCCTTCTCCCTCCTCGCGCACTTCAGCCTAGCTCTCACCGTGCGCCACCGCCGCCTCCTTTTCCTCTCCGACGCCGGCCGCCGTGGGGCACTCCCCGACATCGCCGAGCACCCCCACACCTTCACCGTGCGAACGCGTATCCTCTCCCCTTCACAAACTCGTGCTCGCGCGCTTGCGCGCGCACCTCACCACACACACCGACGCGCCGCCACCCTCCGGCAGCATCGCACCGCCGCTCCGGCCATCGTCCACGTCAACGTGCACCCCCCACACGGTCCGCCGTCGCGAGTAGTGCACGAGCACCCATTCCGTACCCCTCTCCGACCATCGTAGCGCACAACGGCGAGTTTTCCGGCGAGCCGCGGCGTTTTCCCCCGCCCCCGCCGCGTCGGCGCCGCCGGGACCCCGCGCGGAGTCACTGACTCGCGGGCCCGCGCGGTCAGTCACTCGCTGCGGTCCACGCACCCGGCCCACGGTGCACCCATCTCTCGGGCGCGGCTCGGTCCACACGCTCATGGGCCGAGTCCACAGCACAGTAGCACCCGGGGCCCCCGGCCCCAGCTGGCCCACATGTCAGCCTCTGCTACGCACACAAAAACGCTGGGTACACACATTCAGTGTACACAGAATCCATTTCCAGAGCCTAATTAAATCCGGAAAAATTCCCAAAAATATCCAAAAATTCCCAAATATATTTCTAACCCTTTTCCAACACTTGTACACCTCTGGAAAATTAGGGTGGAGATTATAACTAATTAAAGTTAATCTACCCCTAATTTAATCCTTTTCCCTCTACTTCAATATTCATATCTTTGCCATTTTAACTCCAAATTTAATGGTTCTTGCACCATTATTCATCTAAAATCATCCTCTATCATATTCCATCAGAACCACCTTCAGTGGAGTATTTTTTATTTTAATTATTTTATTTTAATGATTGTT
Organism: Eragrostis curvula; assembly: GCA_007726485.1. Taxonomy (NCBI): domain Eukaryota; kingdom Viridiplantae; phylum Streptophyta; class Magnoliopsida; order Poales; family Poaceae; genus Eragrostis; species Eragrostis curvula. The sequence goes on from CM017442.1 coordinate 15,063,558, forward strand.
TAATTGTGTGTTAAGCGGTAGATTTAGCTTTCCTTTTATTTAATTGATAGGTGATCAAGTCTTCGAAGAGGAACACGAGGACCCCGACTACGAGGAAGGCTTAGAGGAGGAAGATTTTGGTGAAGGCAAGTCCTAACCACCTTGATCATTTTTAACCTAATTAATTCCTACAAAATATCCTATATAGAGCCTGTGTGCAAATTAAACATGCATAGTCTCTTAAAATGATTTAAATGTTAGAGTAACCTATCATTGTTGAAAGCCATGCCTTGTTTATTGCTATCCTTAATCCATTGTTAGCCCTAGGTTCCAACAGCATTAATCTTTAATGATTTGTTGGAAAATATTGCCGCTTAGGTTTTATCACACTACGTAATTAATAATATTGCCTCACTTGCTTTTTGTGTGAAAATGTGTGACTGTGACTTGGTGATGTGTGTGTGAAATAAAAAGGGGTGGGCTTAGCAAATGAAACCCATAGTGGGGGTTATGTTTTAGACGGGAGCAAGCGAGGTAGTCCTCAGTGGGGAGGCTATCTCTGGGACGCTACTCCTCGCTGGAGGGTAGCTATTGAAGATGCTTGCTTCGGTCGTATAAGGACCGGTTCATGTGCCGCCTTGCCTAGCACTTTAGTGCAACCACGAGCCCCTGTATGGGCAGGGTTTGGAACCACACCCTACTAGTGATCGCCCGGTACCACCAGGAGGCAGGGAGTTGCAATCGGAAGCCAGGAGAAGATCTTGACGAGATTGGCGTCGGATCCGGCAAGTGAAAGTTATTGGCTATGCTATGCCTGTGTGAAGCCCCTGGTCGTTGATTTTCCGAGGTGGTACCGCGGTGACATTAGGCAGGTACGGAACCATTAGCGTGTCTTTCCGACCCACGACGGTGGGAAGGTCTGGCATGCCTCGTGGGTAAAGTGTACAACCTCTGCAGAGTGTAAAACCTATCCGGATAGCCGTGTTCCACGGCATTGGACAAAGCGAAAGCAATGGCCACACAATGATTAGATTTCTGTGTGAGTTATCCTTGGCGTGTGTGTTTTTGGAATAACGCCGGTTTGGAGCCGTGTGCTGGTTGTCTGCCAGCGCTAAAATTTGGGAACTGGCGGGAAGGATTTATTCTCCCCCAGGGCCACTCAACCCCACTAAGTTCTTATCAATGTTGACTTAGAGCTTTACAAAATATTTTGGTTTGCAAATCAAACCCCTGCATTGAAAAATTAGCTTTTCGGCCGATCAATGGAAACCCTCAGCCTATTCCTTGGCAACACCCTTGCATATGAGTCACCCTTGTGTTAGGACTTGTTGAGTACCTTATGTACTCACTCCCCATCTCAATCCATCATTCAGAGGAAGAAGCAGATTACGACTTTCAAGCCGATGGCGAAGAGGACTAGGGTCGTCACGCGCAAGTTTGCCTGTGGAGTGGATCTGCTTCCGCCGTCCGTAGCGTAGAATAAAGTGTGGCATTGCTGCTTCCCAGCGATGACCATTGTGGTGTGATGTGTTGAGTTGTAAGGCCTCTGGCCATATCAAAGACCTTTTATGTAAATTAAAAGGCTTGTAATGAGCTTCGGTAATAAATAAAGGTATGACTCTGAAATTCCATTCTGTGAGAATGTCCGTATCAGCGTCTGATCCAGGGACTGATACGGAGGATTTAAGTACCTCAGAAATTGGGGTATGACAGTTCCTCTAATATCAAGCCTACTAAAAAAAAGAAGAGGATATACAGTATATTTGAGCGATGACAGACTAATGGAAACAGTCGATCAGTGTGTTTGTATTTGACGGGGTAATCTTACATTTATATAGCTGTAGCCCTTCTCCATCTCTCCTTTTCCTGGCGTCTACCAGAAGCTCCAAATAACTTTGCCAGATGTACGTATCTTCAGCTCCTTAATTTTAACTACTCGCACATCAACTTGTACTACAAGGGACCTCAAGCGTTAGTCATTGTGACCGCTCCAAGAATGTCCCTGTCTATAAATATGCACCACACAGTGCTTGCACTTTCACGCCACATCAAAATCACAAGCTGAGACACAGTAGACGTAGCTGTCTCGAGTACCAGTAGATATTGGCTGATCTTGCAGCTCCCTCCAATCCTCAGCTTGATCACATTGCACGCCATGGGTTCAGAAGAGGTATTCGCTGTCCATGGCCCGAAGCATATGATGGCTAGAATTGGCTCATGTACTTCGGCGACGGTGATGGTTAAGATCAACTGGTATGCATGAACGTTAACTTAGCTTCGCATCATGCATAATAGCTTCATCTGCTCGTCACTCAGCATCACGCAAATCCTGTCCGATTGTCAGCAGAGCTTATGTATCTTACATTACGCGACAAGTAATATGCCATCCAGGTCTAGATTAACTATGTCATATTCATCCAACAATTAGTAGGTATTATACTTATACTCTCTTAAAATTTTTTTATATGTTCCCAAATTGTTAGCATCATTGTATAAAAAGGAGGGTTTCCGAATAGTATGGGCCATCAAACAGATGATAATATCATAAACAAAGCACAGAAATATACCTCATATGCATTTTTGTTCATTATTGACTTTAGATGCGAAGATATTTTTTACTACTCTTTCTATCCTTAAATGTAAAGATTTTTTGGGTTAACGAACAAATCAAATCTTTTTAGAATTTCTAGGGCTAGTCAAAGTCAAATCTTATTAATTACATTATTATTATTGTCAATCTGTATCACCGTTTAGCAATCAAAATAATAAAAATTAAAAATTGTTGACTTTGACCAAATATTAAAACTTGTTAATTTAATGGATCGAGGTAGTAATCTAATTTCTCACATAAGATTGATTCCTTCTTTTGTCCATCATGTGTGTTGAATGGAAAAAAGATCCAAATTTAGTTAATCTCACTAAATGGTAAGTATGTGGTCTGTTATTCAAGAACATAAAAGCGCAACCTTGAATCCTGGTCCTACATGTCAGCGTACCATGCATGTACACATGAGCTAATTAATTAAGATCATTAAGCTGTTTCATCTTTTCAACAACAACACTTTACTCCAGGGAGAAGCCAGAGCACCGGCGGTGCGTTACGGCCTGCATTGTTAGAGGAGTTTACATCATGGAGAAGGACAGGGAGAAGGGCTGGACCCAGATGCTGGCACCCGCCTGGTGGGAGAGCTTCCACTTTCAGTGCACTAAAATCCTCCAGGACCATGACGGCTTCATCTTCGGAGCCATCTTCGTGTACGCGCCCCCCGATGGCGCGTGGCGCCACTCTTTGGCGCCGCGCTATGTCGTCGCTTTCCGGGGCACCATGCGGCGGCATTCCACTTTCTCGACCGACATGGACCACAACGTAGAGATGGCGCTCAACGATCACCACAAGTTCGGCCGCTACCGCGATGCACGCCGCAGCGTCGGCGAGCTCCTGAACAGCGTCGCCTATGGCCACATCCCTCCCCACGCCGTCTGGCTCGCGGGGCACTCGCTCGGCGCCTCCATCGCGCTGGACGTCGGGCGGCACGTGATGGACGAGAGGCAGTGGCGCCTCCCAACTTTCCTCTTCAACCCGCCGCATATTTCGGCGGCGCCGATGATCAACAAGCTGGGCGTGACGGAGGAGAAGAAGACGGAGCTCTACTTCACGAGCTTCATGGTGAAGACGGCGCTTGCGAAGACGGTCGGGCGGTCCCACGAGACGAAGATGAGGGAGCTATTCGAAAGGCTGGCTCCATGGGTGCCGGAGCTGTACGTGCACGAGAGAGACGACATCTGCCTGGGCTACGTCGACTACTTCGAGCAGCGGCAGAAGATGCTGGACGAATGAGGACTCTCCCGGTGGGTTGGCGAAGTTGGGATGAAGATTTCTTACCGTGACATGTTGACGTCCCCTCACGACACCAATCCCGGGAACAACAATGAGCAGCTGCGAGTACAGCCACATCTCCTGCCGTCGGCGAGGCTGTGGAAGAACTCGGGCATGGGGTACCCCGCACACGGACTTCAGCATGATGAAACCGAGGTTGAACTTGAGGTACACGCAGTACATCTACCACGGACCATGATGAAACCGATGACCACGTGCTTGCACACGTGGGATAAATAAAAATCTGCATGAACTATGCATACTATAGAACGATTATATATATAGTGTGTAACAATAAACGATGGCACGATCTGGAATCTTGCCTGTGGGTGATTATGTACCTCGTGTGGGTTAGTGTGTTGGATTATGTCTTGTTCTAAAAAAAAAACTAGTGGGGTAGCCCGCGCCTTAGAGCGAGTAGTATAACAGTTGAACTATTGTTGTATTATATTGACTGTGGTATGCTATATTAATATTGTTGTATTATCATCATCATTTTTCTATCAAAGTACAACCGTTTGGTTTTTATACAACAATAGGGTGCATAGTTATAAATATATTAAATAGGTGGGTAATATTTAAACTATGTGGAGGATATTTTAGACTACCTTTTCATAATAGCAGTGGTGAGTAATTTTTTGAACTCCAGTCTGTTTTCTCCTGGCCTAAACTTTGTTTTTTTTTTCCAGCATAATGAATGGGCTGCGCACCTGCCATTTTCCCTTCTAATTATTTTGGGCACACTTGAACTTTTTGACAATTTCTCTTGCTATGATGTTTGCGTGTGCCATTTTGTTTAGTGAAACACAATATATGTGTATGGATCCTTACATATTCGCATGCAAATTCACCCAATAGAGATTAATGAAGTCTTATCGTAGGTTTCTCATTATCTAGAGACACACCACGTCGTAGTTAAATAATAAATAATCTTAATTGTGAGCATCTATGTTGAGTCGAAAACTCGAACAAGGTGGGTTGGTTCAAAAAACTAACAAAGTTATTCATATGCATGTCAATTCCTTTTTTTTGCTTTTTAACTTCGAGAAACTTTGCATGTTAATTTATTGATATGGTAAAAATATATTATCAACGAATGGCCCGCTCCTTTTTTATTTGACAGTTACCTGGGGGGGGGGGGGGGGGGGGGGCGCATCCACATGCAGTCGGGCGAAAAAACCCATCCATCAATGTTTACATATACTTGTGGCCAGCCACATATTATAGAAGAAGCACAAATATCACAAAGAGGCAACCGAGCACTTGTCTGCATCAGCACCTAGCATCTCACATCTCAGTATCTCTCCTATGATGTCAAGAACCTACAACATTATAGGAATCGATCGGCTGCAAAGGATAATTAGCACTGAGATCACTTCTTGCAAATTGTGTGATGCACATCAAGCAACAACGTCAAATTAGTGCCATTAAAGACCTAATTCGGTTCCAGTGCCAAATATTTATTGGGTAGTTTTCCCAAATTGAGCATAATTGTTAGCATCATAAACGGAGAGGAAAATATAGTTTTCAACCGATTCACCAAGGAATATTTTGGTTGCTTTTGGTGGATTGCTTATGCTGCCACAAAGACTAACAGACTCACACCTCAAACAATTCAAGAAAACAAAGGAAAGAAACAGAAACATGGAGAATGAACTAGCAGTCCACTTCAAAAAAGACAAATGAAAACTCGGGAGGAAAACTAGGATTCTACTGCAGGCTAGTTAACCAAAAAAAAAAAAAAAACTCGACATCTTCGACCCCATTGTCATTCGATATTGATCAACTCCCTCATTTGCTATATTGGACATAGCAAACCGGTTACACCTTAGGGTATCATCTATATTGGACACAGCAAACCGGTTGTTGAATAGAACTGGAGAAACTTCAGCACATTTTGTAGGTTTTACGTGATTTCTTTTACATAGGTTTAGCATTTCTCGTGTGTCCATTAGCTGCCAAGGGTACGTATGTACTATGTAAGTGGACTTACGTCTGTCTCTAGTGGAAGATCATGTACCCACTCCAGTCATTTGTTCGTTTGGGGTGATTTCAGTTGTGTGAGTTACTTTTGTACTTCAAAAATAGTTTTTAAAATCACTAGGCTAATTATGTCTATCAATATTGTATATACCTACATGACTGTAAGTAAAGGGAAGTTGCATTTGAAATGTGGCGACAATGATCTGGTGATGAAATATTCGTCTATAATGAGCAGTCTCTTAGAAATGTATGTCATAAATTTGTTTAGACTCAATGTCAGCCGTCTATTTCTTCATAGTCACAACAGGATACGACAATACAAAATAATTAAGATACACGCTCGCATGTGCACAGAAATTGCAAGAGCGTGAGTGTACCTGAGGGGATGTTCATCATATCGTCTTCGGAAAAGGAGATGACGAACCCTTCTTCGCTCCGATTCAGTCTGGTTAATTAGCATTGAGATACACGCGGAGACACTAACTTCTAACTGTTGAAAATCATTGTTGAGGGCCTACCGCCTCTCAAGCTCCCAAGCAGCAGCGAGAGACGCGTATGAGATGTACGTAGAAAAATCACAACTTCCCGTGCGTGCATAATTTATTGCCTGGAGCTCCGCACGAGCCCCTTGAGAGCATCAACACGGTTGACAATTTGCAACTTGATGGATTCACCAGTAACCAATAATAGGTCAACGGCCAAGGCTATACATACAATCCTTCAGAACCACCGCTGCATGTATCCTGTATTTGTGCTGCGGTGCTGACAGAGACTTCTAGTTCAAGTACAACCTAAACAACAAATAACCGATTAATTTAGAAAAGTAAACATGGAAGACCATTTCCATGACTCGTGCGCGCTTACTAAATCTAGATGGCAACCGTACCAGAGCTGTAGCTCAGTTTACACGTTGACCCTGCCTCGCATGGATGCAATAGAAAAACAACTTCGAGTGGAAAATCGCCACTGTCTACACTATATGCATAGCATTCATTAACTGCTTCTGTAAGAGAGAAACATATCTATTGTACTGATTTTTTATTGTTCTACACTTCAAAGTTGAAAAAAAAGGGAAAATTGCAAAAACCCACTTGCAAGTTAGGGGGGTTTTCATATACCCACCTACAAAAACTTTTGTGTCAGTCTCCCCCCTGCAAATGTCCATAGGTTTTCATATTCCCCCCTGACAGTTTTGACCGGACGATATAGCTTGTGTATGTTCTCCGATGTGGCTCAGGATGGTCTATCATACCTCTATACTCTCTGATGCTGTGTAAATACGTAGATGTCGAAACCTATAGGTTGAATTTTTTCTATTTTGTTCAAAGTGTCGCAGCTAAGTTTGAACATCATTTATGATAGCATGGTAAATTTTTACTGTGTAGCATATGATTAGATGATAACTACGCTATAGTGGAGCTATAGTGAAGCCTTAGAAGTAATCATAGAGGCCACATAAGAGTCATATCGTCCGGTCAAAGCTATCAGGGGGGAATATGAAAACATATGGACACTTGCAGAGGGGAGACTGACACAAAAGTTTTTGTAGGTGGGTATATGAAAACCCCCCTAACTTGCAAGTGGGTTTTTGCAATTTTCCCAAAAAAAAAAGTGAAAATCAAATTAGTGAATGTGAAATATCTCAATTTTTTATCAGCGTGTGTACTCGCGTACGTGTTTTAAGTAGGAACATTGCAGGAGAGACAAGGCTTGGGAGCACATGATGGTATACCTTAGACCCTAGAATATGAAAACGCAGGCAGTTGTCATGAAACGTTTTGGAAAATATAATATAGGGCATGATATAACATCATCTGAAATTTGAAAATCAAATTAGTAAATGTGAAAAAAAATAGAAGAACAAACTATGACAAGGAAATGAAGATGCCTAGTTTTTGCACTTTCTCGAGTTAATAAGGGCAAAAGTTAAGAAGAACAAAGTTGTGCCCGGACAAATAAGGAATAGTTTGTGGAAGTAAATAAATATTTTCAACACAGTAGTGTCAAAAGTCATGTTTCTCATCTATGACGTTACATCGGAATACTTTACAATTGCAATGTAAAAATTAAAGCTGTGATCCCAGCTAAAAAATAATTCTACTAGAAATGATGACATGGAATTATTCTTAGGGTGGGTGTACAAACAATTAATTGTACTAATCTCTGGAATTTCTACAACGGTTGATGTAGGATGTGTCATATTCTTCGATCGGGGGTGAGGGTACAAACATTTAATTGTAGCCTCTTTATTAATCAATAGTCAGCCTATGATTAGTAGGAAAATATAACAAGCTAGCGGTGTTGATCGCGACATTTTCTGTGCTGCCGATGCGCATGACGTGGTAGGCTTCCGCGCCTTGGCAGCTAACTGATATTCATCAATTAAAGGACAATGGTATACACCGTCAACTGATAGAATCCAGTAGTCTTCCCTGTTGAAACAATCAGTTAAGTTGGTTGGTTTATACACGCAGTTAGGTGTGTAGCCGATATATTTTGTATGCTTAATCCTTGGCTCCTAATGAACAAAACAAATTGCCATTACGTGCATGCATCTAATAGTTATAATGGCATACGATTAGTTATGGCTTCGAAGTGGAGAATTTTTGAAATCAATGGCAATAAAAAATCAGTGTGATTCCTTTGCACAGAATAAGGTTGGGAATCATAACTTTTGAATCCGAGTCATTCAAAACTGAATGTAAATGGTAGACCTGAACACAAGACAATATAGTGTGGTAGCCATACTATTTATTCTTTGAGGTACGCTGGTAGTTCTGCCACTGGCCCCAACGCAATCGATTTGAAAATATCAAGTTGTACGTCATCAGAACTGATTAAACTTTTGGAGAACAGAACGTAAGGAAGGAGTCAACCAAAGGTGGTACGCTGGTTCTTTGACAGGGTCTCATGCATATTCATATATGAGCTCCTCTAGTTCATTGCACTCGTGCATGCACACTCGGCTCTAGCGAACTCCTAGTGGACGATACAAATAGCCACTTGTTGCCCGCCCTTGTGTGTATATATATGCTCCATACAGAGGTAGTTATTTCACAGCATAACGAAAGCGCAAGCAGAAAGAGAGCAGAGAGTGTTAAAGGCACATTGCCCGTAGTCTACTGCACACATTATTCTCTCTTTGATCTTTGGCAACAGGGCGTCGAGCGGCAGACCATATATGGGCTTAGAAGAGATGATATTCAAAAGCTCTGGCCCGGCTCATATGATGATCAAAAGTGGCGATGGCTCTTCTCTGATCAAGATGAAGAAGATCGAATGGTATGCACGTGCTCCAAGCCTTCATGCGGTTTGCTCCGTGGAGCAAACTAATGTTCATGTTTTATACCTCTTTTCAAAGCATTTTTTTTATTTATATAAATGACCTAATAAAATTCAACCACACTTGATTTCATGAGTCCAGGGACAGCGAAGAACACAGACGGTCCATTGCCGCCTGCATTGTTAGAGGAGTGTACATCATGGAGAAGGAGAGGGACAAGAGGAGGACCCCGAGGCTGGCACCCGCCTGGTGGGAGAGCTTCCACTTCCGGTGCTGTGAAGTCCTCAACGACCGTAAAGGCTTCATCTTCGGAGCCATCTTCGAGTACGCGCCTCCGGACGGCGCCTGGCGCCACCAGTCGGCGCCGCGCTACGTCGTCGCTTTCCGGGGCACCATGCCGTGGCAGTCAACACGCTTCGCCGATCTACACCACGACCTCAAGATCGCGCTCAATGAGCAGCACGAGTTCGGGCGCTACCGCGACGCACGTCACACGGTCGCCGAGCTTCTCAACGGCATCGCCTGTGGCCGCGTCCCCGCTGGCATCGTCTGGCTCGCGGGGCACTCGCTCGGCGCGTCCATTGCGCTGGACGTTGGGCGCCAGGTGATGGAGGAGAGGTGGTGGTGCCTCCCGACGTTCCTCTTCAATCCGCCACATGTTTCGGTGTGGCCGGTGATCAACAAGCTGGGCATGGCGGAGAAGGCCAGGAGGGACCTCTACTTCAAGAGCTTCATGGTGAAGGCGATGCTTGCGAAGACGGTCCGGCAACCCCATGAGAGGAGCATGACGGAGCTATTCGAACGGTTGGCGCCATGGGTGCCGGAGCTGTACGTGCACGATAGAGATTTCATCTGCCAGGGCTTCGTCGACTACTTCGAGCAGCGGCAGAAGATGCTGGAGAAGTCCGGAGTCTTCCAGTCCGTCGCCGAAGTTGCGATGAAGCTGTCTTACCGTGACATGTGGACGTCCTCTCCGTCTCACGACACCAGTTCCGGGAACGGCGATGAACCGCGAGTACAGTTCCGGGAACGGCGATGAACCGAAGTTGCGATGAACCGCGATGCTGTGGAAGAATTCAAGCCACCGCAACGGCCCCCACGAGCTTAAGAACTGGTGGCTGCCGGACAGCGTGCTGAACTTGAGTGCCAGACGATACACCTGCCATGGACCATAAACTATGCTGCCATGTTTTTTTTCCTCTCGGACAAAATTATCTCTCCACCTGTTTTAGTTGATGACTTTAATGTAACACTAGCAAGTTGCCCGTGCGTTGCTACGGGAACAATATTAACTTGAGACTCCAGATTTGTGACATATTTAATTTATGCATCTCACCACCATTATTGCTAAATGAGTTTTTTGATAATATATGTAGAGAAAGACACAAATTTTAGGGATTAATAGTCTGTGCATTGCAAAGTTTTTTTTATAGGAATGAAGTCCTTTGAGTCGAGTTCTCTAACTCAAGAGCAAATAACCATTCGCAAAAAAAAGAGAGCAAATAATCAAATCCTTCTCTCGTTGAATCAAACGTAAGCAGACTTGGATTTTAAATCATATTCTTTCTTTCTTTTCTAAACAAATTCCTTTGAACCTAAACAAACAAACTGTCAGCCCAGCCCATCGTGTATTTCTCCCGCTCTATCTCTTTTCCCATGGACCGCAGCAGGCCCGTACCTGGACCGAACCCAGCAAGCAAGCAGCAGGCCGGCTCTTGCTTTCGTCCAGCTGGCTACCAATTCAGCCCAATACCAACCCATGGGCCCTGTACGTTCTTCTTCCCCATCGAGCAAGTCAGCTACGGGAACTCCAGATGTATATTTATACCTTCATCATCATGGAATCCATGTGAGCTACGGGAACTCCAGATGTGAACGCACGCGGAGAGGCGGACATACGGTAGCAAAAGAACGTACGTTTCACCTACGGGAAGTTTTTCATCTACGGGAACGATTCAATGTTTCACTTTTTCATGGCGAGCGGTATTTGTTGGCGCAGCCCGGAAACACACACACACACAAGAACACGAGAGGTGGAGCTCGAACTCACAACAATGGCGCTGAACGCAGCGGCGACGAGTCACCTGTATCTTGGCGCTGTTTATTCTCTGGACTGGCAAACTGAGTGGTGGAGTACAAGGCTATTTAACAGCCGGAGGACACAACACGACGCACGCTCTCCATGTCCGCGCTCTTGATCCTCGACGTCGAGGTCTTCTCGCTCCAGCGCTCGACGTGGCTTGCTCCGTGTGGATCGGCACCAACGCACCCAAACTCCTAACCGACTACGATTCGATCTGCATGCAGGAGCTATCCTGCGCGATCAGCGACCCCAACAGCCGTGATCCAAACAAATTGCAACAAACAACACACGACACACCGGCGCCCTGTGCACGACAGACATCGGCAAACACCTGCCGGACTCAACATGAACACAAACTCCCTGACCGGACTATCCCTCAAAAAAACAAAAAACTCCCTGACCGGACTAACCTCGGTCAGGCTTATTCCTTTTTTTTTTTTTTGAGAGGTTCCTAACAGTATTGGCAGCGTGGCTCAACTTTCTTTCCTACTGGACTGAAAAGTTGTAGCCCATGCAGGCGGCCCCAACTTGCGACAAAGCACGGCCCAGCTGGTCCAAAATCTGGGTAAGCACCTTTCTTCTACCTCTCGACTGTATCGTCCAGAAGCAAAAGGCTAGACGCCATTAGAGAAAGTTGAAGCTCCCAGATCAACGATATTAAAGCCAAACAATGCCAATGGATTGGCAAAACGGATTCGAAACAGTCTCCTCTTCCTTTCCCACTTAAGAAAATCAGGAAAATCGAACTCGTGTTGAACTCAGTAATTCGAATTCGGCATAGAAACAAATAGGCGACTTGACTCTGACATGGAATCGGTAGGCAGAGGTCTGAAAAATTGAGGCTGACGATCCCTTTGAGACTTATTAAGTAGTAGAGATATAGTTAACTTATTTTTAGACAAAAAGTAAAAAACCTTATTGTCATTAACTAAAATCTTAAGGAGTTGAAGCTAGGAAAACTTATAAAGTAAAACAAAAAACATTAATAAAGCCATTAACTGAAGTCTAGCACCGCAAATTTTCATGGGCCACCTTCTAGTTCAGAATTTGTATCTGAACCGGTGCCCGGCAACACACATATTCGAAATGAGCCAGCACGCTGAAAACTAATATTTCAATAACGTCTTAAATCTGATCAAGTTATGACTAAATGACATGACACGACATTAGACTCTGTCCTTCCTGAAGGCAGTTACAAAGCAAGCGACTGCTGCAGTTCAGTTGAAGTCTAAAATAACGAAAACAACAACAGTATAGCAGAGGTAAAAGCAGAGTTCTCTGTATTGCAACAGATAGCTCGATTATTGAATGATTGGTCAAACCGGGGAAATGGAAGATGAATATGCTGCCTCTTATCTCAGGTTCTTCATCTTTAGCAGCCAGAGCTAGCCTGACTGGCCCGGGAGCTGAGGATCAGCTACTCTGACAACCCTCCCTGCAACAATTAACATTTTTTTTTTTGCTAGGAGCAACAATTAACATATGCCAGTGTTGTGTAAGAATGTTATCGTCTACCTCTGTCATTAATGACCACCTGAATTTAGGCGAGGATGTGCCTGCCGTGTGGGTACCTCATGATTGTGCCCGTGTTGCGGTCCGCCACCTTGGCCAGCACGCGCAGCTGCCCCTCCTCTACAGTCTCCACCAGCTTCTAGATCACAAAGTTAGCGTGTTGGTGGCACATCATGTCCTGCAACATGATCCTTTCATTTGAGAAATGTGTTCATGCAAATGAGAATCAGCCACTTGCCATCTCAGACAGACAGGAATCACCAACCAGCAGCTGATCAAAGTGTTCGCCGTCTCCGACGGTGAGGATTTTTTTTTTTTTTTGACGGTCAACCGGGGGGAGGAGAACTCCCCACCTAATTTTCCATTAATGAAGAATAATGGTGGCCCCTTGATGGCCCATTACAAAGTACAAAACGTTTTTGACACCATTGTTACATCAGGTTGTGCTACATGGGGGAAAATAAACGACACCATGCGCTGGAGATCTCATCATCATCGCGCGTCATGCGACAACGCCATAGTCTTGCTTCATCTCGGCAAGTGGAGAGGAGACGGGGGAGCGACGGAGTTTCCTGCAGGAAGACGACTTCATTGCGGTACTTCCACAATTGCCAGTAACAGAGGAGGGCCAAGCAGTTCCTGTGCTTGTGCGGCGTCGCCGGCGGCCACGTGAGTTCCCAAGCTCGCGCCGTGGTTGGCGGCAGCGGCAGGGCGACGCCAATGGCGCCCCAGAATGCCTGTGCAAAGGGACATCCAAACATTATATGATCCGTGTCCTCGTGGCCATGTGTGCAGATCTCGCAAGTATCATTGTCAACAATGTGCTTCTTCAGTAGATTGGCCTTGCATTGGATACGCCCTTGCACCATGAGCCACCCAAAAAACTGGACGCGCGGCGGCGCCCGATTCTGCCAAACAAATTTTGCGTAGTCACACCCGGGGTCCATCGCTGTCATGACCAACTTGTAGAGCGATGAGGAGCGCCGGCTTCCATCCGGCGCAAAGAGATCACTGCATCGCGTGTCCATCTCTTCAGTGAGCACAACACCAGAGAGCATGTCGCGCACCTCCGCAAGCTCGGTTTGTGCCGCCCGGGACATTCGCGGCACGAATTGCTGTCGCAGGCCTTCTTCAAAAACTTGATGCACCGAGGCATGGGGACGTTTGGAATGGCTTGCCAGCGCCAGGAACAGGTCAGCCAGTCGCCCCGCCTCCAGCCACCAGTCATCCCAGACGTCGTCGCCTTGCCATCGCCCACCCGGACTGTCGTGATTGATTGGTAAATTGGCAGCAGCTCGTGCAGGTTTGTCCAATGCGTTCCTTCCATGTCTCCAGTCAAGCTCGCCAGGTTTGCGTGTGACCGCACCCAGCGAGGCCACGACGAGTCGGTGGCGGTGAACATGTGGTGGATAAGCTTCAGCAGCAGACAGTTGTTCTGTACTCCAAGATCACGAAAGCCAAGGCTGCCCTGGTCGCGCGGGCGAGTGCAGGCGTCCCAGGCGACGAGACATTGGGCGCCACTGACTGTGTCTTCACCAGACCATAGAAAAGCTCTCCTCCTTCGATCATACT
>CM017442.1:15078846-15147576 GCA_007726485.1 Eragrostis curvula
TCCTTGGCGTGTGTGTTTTCGGAATAGCGCCGGTTTGGAGCCGTGTGCTGGTTTCCTGCCAGCGTTAAAATTTGGGAACTGGCGGGAAGGATTTATTCTCCCCCAGGGCCACTCAACCCCACTAAGATCTTATCAATGATGACTTAGAGTTTTACAAAATGTTTTGGTTTGCAAAACAACCCCTGCATTGAAAATTGGCTTTTCGGCCGATCGATGAAAACTCCAGCCTATTCCTTGACAATATCCTTGCATGCGAGTCACCCTTGTGTTAGGACTTGCTGAGTACCTTATGTACTCACCCCCCATCTAAATCAATCATTCAGAGGAAGAGGCAGAGTATGATTTTCAAGCCGATGGCGAAGAAGACTAGGGTCGTCACGCGCAAGTTTGCCAGTGGAGTGGATCTGCTTCCGCCGTCCGTTGCGTAGAATAAAGTGTGGCATTGCTGCTTCCCAGTAATGGCCACTGTGGTGTGATGTGTAGTGTTGTAAGGCCTCTGGCCACCTCAAAGACCTTTTATGTAAATTAAAAGGCTTGTAATGAGCTTTGGTAATAAATAAAGGTGTGACTCTGAAATGCCATTCTGTGAGAATGTCCGTATCAGCGTCTGATCCAGGGACTGATACGGTGGATTCAAGTACCTCTGAAAATGGGGTATGACAATCTCACATCTCAGTATCTCACCTATGATGTCAAGAACCTACAACATTATAGGAATCAATCGGCTGCAAAGGATAATTAGCACTGAGATCACTTCTTGCAAATTGTGTGATGCACATCAAGCAACAACGTCAAATTAGTGCCATTAAAGACCTAATTCGGCTCCAGTGCCAAATATTTATTGGGTAGTTTTCCCAAATTGAGCATAATTGTTAGCATCATAAACGGAGAGGAAAATATAGTTTTCAACCGATTCACCAAGGAATATTTTGGTTGCTTTTGGTGTATTGCTTATGCTGCCACAAAGACTAACAGACTGACACCTCAAACAATTCAAGAAAACAAAGGAAAGAAACAGAAACATGGAGAATGAACTAGCAGTCCACTTCAAAAAAGGAAAATGAAAACTCGGGAGGAAAACTAGGATTCTACTGCAGGCTAGTTAACCAAAAAAAACAAAACTCGACATCTTTGACCCCATTGTCATTCGATATTGATCAATTCCCTCATTTACTATATTGGACATAGCAAACCGGTTACACCTTAGGGTATCATCTATATTGGACACAGCAAACCGGTTGTTGAATAGAACTGGAGAAACTTCAGCACATTTTGTAGGTTTTACGTGATTTCTTTTACATAGGTTTAGCATTTCTCGTGTGTCCATTAGCATGCAGCCAAGGGTACGTACTATGTAAGTGGACTTAGGTCTGTCTCTAGTGGAAGATAGAGTACCCACTCCAGTCATTTGTTCGTTTGGGGTGATTTCAGTTGTGTGAGTTACTTTTGTACTTCAAAAATAGTTTTTAAAATCACTAGGCTAATTATGTCTATCAATATTTTATATACCTACATGACTGTAAGTAAAGGGAAGTTGCATTTGAAATGTGGTGACAATGATCTGGTGATGAAATATTCGTCTATAATGAGCAGTCTCTTAGAAATGTATGTCATAAATTTGTTTAGACTCAATGTCAGCCGTCTATTTCTTCATAGTCACAACAGGATACGACAATACAAAATAATTAAGATACACGCTCGCATGTGCACAGAAATTGCAAGAGGGTGAGTGTACCTGAGGGGATGTTCATCATATCTTCTTCGGAAAAGGAGATGACGAACCCTTCTTAGCTCCGATTCAGTCTGGTTAATTAGCATTGAGATACACGCGGAGACACTAACTTCTAACTGTTGAAAATCATTGTTGAGGGCCTACCGCCTCTCAAGCTCCCAAGCAGCAGCGCGAGACGCGTATGAGATGTAGAAACATCACAACTTCCCGTGCGTGCATAATTTATTGCCTGGAGCTCCGCACGAGTTCCTTGAGAGCATGAACACGGTTGACAATTTGCAATTTGATGGATTCACCAGTAACCAATAATAGGTCAACGGCCAAGGCTATACATACAATCCTTCAGAACCACCGCTGCATGTATCCTGTATTTGTGCTGCGGTGCTGACAAAGATTTCTAGTTCAAGTACAAACTAAACAACAAATAACCGATTAATTTAGAAAAGTAAACATGGAAGACCATTTCCATGACTCGTGCGCGCTTACTAAATCTAGATGGCAACCGTACCAGAGCAGTAGCTCAGTTTACACGTTGACCCTGCCTCGCATGGATGCAATAGAAAAACAACTTTGGGTGGAAAATCGCCACTGTCTACACTATATGCATAGCATTCGTTAACTGCTTCTGTAAGAGAGAAACATATCTATTGTACTGATTTTTTATTGTTCTACACTTCAAAGTTGAAAAAAAAAAGTGAAAATCAAATTAGTGAATGTGAAATATCTTAATTTTTATCAGCTTGTGTACTCGCGTGTTTTAAGTAGGAACATTGCAGGAGAGACAGGGCTTGGGAGCACATGATGGTATACCTTAGACCCTAGAATATGAAAACGCAGGCAGTTGTCGTGAAACGTTTTGGAAAATATAATATAGGGCATGATATAACATCATCTGAAATTTGAAAATCAAATTAGTAAATGTGAACAAATTAGAAGAACAAACTATGACAAGGAAATGAAGATGCCTAGTTTTTGCACTTTCTCGAGTTAATAAGTGCAAAAATTAAGAAGAACAAAGGTTGTGCCCGGACAAATAAGGAATAGTTTGTGGAAGTAAATAAATATTTTCAACACAGTAGTGTCAAAAGTCATGTTTCTCATCTGTGACGTTACATCGGAATACTTTACAATTGCAATGTTAAAATTAAAGCTGTGATCCCAGCTAAAAAAATAATTCTACTAGAAATGATGACATGATATTATTCATAGGGTGGGTGTACAAACAATTAATTGTACTAATCTCTGGAATTTCTACAACGGTTGATGTAGGATGTGTCATATTCTTCGGGGGTGAGGGTACAAACATTTAATTGTAGCCTCTTTATTAATCAATAGTCAGCCTATGATTAGTAGGAAAATATAACAAGCTAGTGGTGTTGATCGTGACCTTTTCTGTGCTGCCGATGCGCATGACGTGGTAGGCTTCCGCGCCTTGGCAGCTAACTGATATTCATCAATTAAAGGACAATGGTATACACCGTCAGCTGGTAGAATCCAGTAGTCTTCCCTGTTGAAACAATCAGTTAAGTTGGTTGGTTTATACACGCAGTTAGGTGTGTAGCCGATATATTTTGTATGCTTAATCCTTGGCTCCTAATGAACAAAACAAATTGCCATTACGTGCATGCATCTAATAGTTAAAATGGCATACGATTAGTTATGGCTTCGAGGTGGAGAATTTTTTAAATCAATGGCAATAAAAACTCAGTGTGATTCCTTTGCACAGAATAAGGTTGGGAATCATAACTTTTGAATCCGAGTCATTCGAAACAGAATGTAAATGGTAGACCTGAACACAAGACAATATAGTGTGGTAGCCATACTATTTATTCTTTGAGGTACGCTGGTAGTTCTGCCACTGGCCCCAACGCAATCAATTTGAAAATATCAAGTTGTACGTCATCAGAACTGATTAAACTTTTGGAGAACAGAACGTAAGGAAGGAGTCAACCAAAGGTGGTACGCTGGTTCTTTGACAGGGTCTCATGCATATTCATATATGAGCTCCTCTAGTTCATTGCACTCGTGCATGCACACTCGGCTCTAGCGAACTCCTAGTGGACGATACAAATAGCCACTTGTTGCCCGCCCTTGTGTGTATATATATGCTCCATACAGAGGTAGTTATTTCACAGCATAACGAAAGCGCAAGCAGAAAGAGAGCAGAGAGTGTTAAAGACACATTGCCCGTAGTCTACTGCACACATTATTCTCTCTTTGATATTTGCCAATTATGCGTCGAGCGGCAGACCATCACCGTGCCCAATCCGATCCTCAGCTTGATTGCAGCAAACCATATATGGGTTTAGAAGAGATGATATTCGTAAACTCTGGCCCGGCTCATATGATGATCAAAAGTGGCGATGGCTCTTCTCTGATCAAGATGAAGAAGATCGAATGGTATGCACGTACTCCAAGCCTTCATGCGCTTTGCTCCGTGGAGCAAACTAATGTTCATGTTTTATACCTCTTTTCAAAGCATTTTTTTTTTGTATTTATATAAATGACCTAATAAAATTCGACCACACTTAATTTCATGAGTCCAGGGACAGCGAAGAACACAGACGGTGCATTGCCGCCTGCATTGTTAGAGGAGTGTACATCATGGAGAAGGAGAGGGACAAGAGGAGGACCCAGAGGCTGGCACCCGCCTGGTGGGAGAGCTTCCACTTCCGGTGCTGTGAAGTCCTCAACGACCGTAAAGGCTTCATCTTCGGAGCCATCTTCGAGTACGCGCCTCCGGACGGCGCCTGGCGCCACCAGTCGGCGCCGCGCTACGTCGTCGCTTTCCGGGGCACCATGCTGTGGCAGTCAACACGCTTCGCCGATCTACACCACGACCTCAAGATCGCGCTCAATGAGCAGCACGAGTTCGGGCGCTACCGCGACGCACGTCACACGGTCGCCGAGCTTCTCAACGGCATCGCCTGTGGCCGCGTCCCCGCTGGCATCGTCTTGCTCGCGGGGCACTCGCTCGGCGCGTCCATTGCGCTGGACGTTGGGCGCCAGGTGATGGAGGAGAGGCGGTGGTGCCTCCCGACGTTCCTCTTCAATCCGCCACATGTTTCGGTGTGGCCGGTGATCAACAAGCTGGGCATGGCGGAGAAGGCCAGGAGGGACCTCTACTTCATGAGCTTCATGGTGAAGGCGATGCTTGCGAAGACGGTCCGGCAACCCCATGAGGAGCATGACGGAGCTATTCGAACGGTTGGCGCCATGGGTGCCGGAGCTGTACGTGCACGAGAGAGATTTCATCTGCCAGGGCTTCGTCGACTACTTCGAGCAGCGGCAGAAGATGCTGGAGAAGTCCGGAGTCTTCCGGTCCGTCGCCGAAGTTGCGATGAAGCTGTCTTACCGTGACATGTGGACGTCCTCTCCGTCTCACGACACCAGTTCCGGGAACGGCGATGAACCGCGAGTACAGCCACATCTCCTGCCGTCGGCGATGCTGTGGAAGAATTCAAGCCACCGCCACGGCCCCCACGAGCTTAAGAACTGGTGGCTGCCGGACAGCGTGCTGAACTTGAGTGCCAGGCGATACACCTGCCATGGACCATAAACTATGCTGCCATGTTTTTTTTCCTCTCGGACAAAATTATCTCTCCACCTGTTTTAGTTGATGACTTTAATGTAACATATAGTTAACTTATTTTTAGACAAAAAGTAAAAAACCTTATTGTCATTAACTAAAATCTTAAGGAGTTGAAGCTAGGAAAACTTATAAAGTAAAACAAAAAACATTAATAAAGCCATTAACTGAAGTCTAGCACCGCAAATTTTCGTGGGCCACCTTCTAGTTCAGAATTTGTATCTGAACCGGTGCCCGGCAACACACATATTCGAAATGAGCCAGCACACTGAAAACTAATATTTCAATAACGTCTTAAATCTGATCAAGTTATGACTAAATGACATGACACGACATTAGACTCTGTCCTTCCTGAAGGCAGTTACAAAGCAAGCGACTGCAGTTCAGTTGAAGGCTAAAATAACGAAAACAACAACAGTATAGCAGAGGTAAAAGCAGAGTTCTCTGTATTGCAACAGATAGCTCGATTATTGAATGATTGGTCGAACCGGGGAAATGGAAGATGAATATGCTGCCTCTTATCTCAGGTTCTTCATCTTTAGCAGCCAGAGCTAGCCTGACTGGCCCGGGAGCTGAGGATCAGCTACTCTGACAACCCTCCCTGCAACAATTAACATTTTTTTTTTTTTGCTAGGAGCAACAATTAACATATGCCAGTGTTGTGTAAGAATGTTATCGTCTACCTCTGTCATTAATGACCACCTGAATTTAGGCGAGGATGTGCCTGCCGTGTGGGTACCTCATGATTGTGCCCGTGTTGCGGTCCGCCACCTTGGCCAGCACGCGCAGCTGCCCCTCCTCTACAGTCTCCGCCAGCTTCTAGATCACAAAGTTAGCGTGTTGGTGGCACATCATGTCCTGCAACATGATCCTTTCATTTGAGAAATGTGTTCATGCAAATGAGAATCAGCCACTTGCCATCGCAGACAGACAGGAATCACCAACCAGCAGCTGACCAAAGTGTTCGCCGTCTCCGACGGTGAGGATCTCGGTGGTGATCAGTTGGCGGTCCTGGAAGTTGCCAAAGGTCAGGGACTTCTCAATGACATTTTTTAGAAAATGGAAATAGTCTCAATGACATTTGATACGATATTACGGTGGCTCATGCTCAGGACAAGCCCTCTGAATTTCTTCACGATGATGGATCACTCAATGGGTCCTCCATGCATGCTCCATGGCTGCTGCAACGTTATCAAGATTTGAATCACATAAATACCTGCAATGGTGAAATCACTCTGTGCCAACATTAAAGAATTAATGATGATTCATATAGAGATCAGTTACTTGGACAATGTAGTTCCCACATGGGTCTGACGCCAGCTCAACAGCGTCTTCTACGATCTCTCACACAAGTGTGTGATAAATTTTTGGGTCATTACAGAAAACCAGCACTTTCTGGTACAGCACGCACGGAGAATAGACGAGTCTGTGTCAGAGATGAAATAACACATAAATGACGGCAAGAATCAAAAAGTGATGCCAACCTGAATGACATGGCGGCCATAGGGACAGGTGGCATGTCATTCCTGCAGAAACTTCTAAGATAAAATAGATATTGTCGTAACCCACTTATTTTCAGAATTCCGAATATTTATTTAGGAAATTTCCGAAGACTTGTAATACATAAAAAGTGTCCTAGAGATAGACTCCGAATCTGTTACGATAGATCGGAAGTTTTCTAAATCCTACCCTGACTTGTAAAGGGGGTTAGACCTACCTATAAATGTAAACACCCCTCCCATGGGAGGGGGGGCTGGCCGGTCTACGATTGAAGACACACACCAACATATCTCGCCGACACGGCAATATAAGAACACTGGACGTAGGGTTATTATCCTTCGGGAGGCCCGAACCAGCATAAATCGTGTGTCCCTCTTGATTGATCTTCGTATAAGCAAAGCGCTCGTGCCTATCCAAATATCTGCCGAACATCCCGTTCAATCGGGTGCCGACAGAGGCGCGCCAGGAAAGGGCGCATTGCTGAAGAATCCGTCAAGATTAAGCGTCGGAAGATTTTAAGAAGTGGGCAGTCACGTTCAGCGTCGAGCCCATGACGTGATTCTTCCCGGAGTCAACTTGTTGATTTTGGTTGGCTCGCCGGGATCAGAATTGACGTGGAGCAAAAGAAACTCCCCAACTTGTTGCGTCCAAGATCGGCACCTGTGCGGCTGCATCCGAAGGCGTAGGGATGGCAATGGGGCGGATTCGGGGCGGGTAGAGTAATTCCATGTCCGCCCCGATAAGTGTATCGGGTGAAATGTGCCACCCGACCCCGTCCCCGTGGGTGAAAACTGGCGCCCGTCCCCGCGCCCGCCGGGTATCGGGGCGGGTTTCGGGTGCCCGTCGGGTCTGCTGCCGATGTGCCATCGCCGGGAAGGGAGAAGTGGGGGCGCCTCGGCAGGAGGCCACATGTCGGAGCAGCAGTGCCTGGCGTCATCTCCACGCTCCTCTCAGAGCCATGGATGGTGATGGACGAAGGCGACAGCCGCGGCGTCGCGGTCGGAGGCGGCACGTGCGACGGGGAGCCGCGCCGCGCGGTTGGGCAGCGCAGGCGAAGGCGGCAAGCCGCGGCGGCACGAGCGATTGGGAATCGCGGCCGCGCGCCTCAGACGGCCCCGTTGGGAGCCGCGCATCTTCAAGATCGAGAGGAGCGTGTTGGAGGTTGGAAGCGACGGTTCTTCCTTTTGTTTTTTCTTTTCTTTTTTTGTGAGACGAAGGTGACGGTTCTTCTGGATCCATCTTTCACGACGAACATGGGGTGCACGTGAAGAGATACCTTGGGCTGGACAAGTATCTTGTTCGGGGTGTGTTCAAGCAATGGTGGGCTGCTTCGTAACTGGGCTGCAGCTTGCAGATTCTTTCATTGGTGGGCTAACATTTCAGAAAGTTGCTGGGCTGGACTGAATCATACTAACAGGCCGATTTCAGGGACCCGTCGGGGCACCCGTGGGCAGGAAAAAATACCCGCCCCGGCCCCGACTCAGTTCGGGGCAGGCACGGGTGCCACCCGTGGGTGAAAAACCAACCCCATGCCCAGCCCCATCGGGTCGGGTACCCGGCGGGTACCCGGAACCCGGCCCCGAATTGCCATCCCTACGAAGGCGATTGAAGGACAACGTCGGCGGCGCACAACGTCGTCGAATCGATGAAATTCTGAAGATTAACCAAGTTCGGAAGATCGGGATCATGTCGGTCACGCACATGCAAACAAGGAAGTTTCTTTTCTCTTTTTCCTGCTTCTTCCGATCTATCCACAGGCTAGTTTATTATTACTATATTCTGGCATGATTAGGGAGGTATCCAAAAACGAAGTCGGATGTTTATTGATTCCGATCTGTGCTATATTTTTATTCATGCTAATCCATGGCTTGGCCGGTTGAATTGCTGATGTGTGCACGTACGTACGACGCGCCAAGCTTTCGATAACACTAGGGCCAGGTGGACTTCTACACATGGAGCGACGAAATAGATTATTGGCGTACCCAATGAAGTATCCCGGCCACCTTGTCGCCATTGATCATCTATACTCGTACGACTACAATCGCTGAGGCGAACGAGACGGAATCGATTACCCGAACACTACCCGTCGACTTGAGCATGCTCGATCGATCGTGTGAAGTCTTGCATCAAGCCAATGTCTCGTATGCTGAAGACGCTATGCTTGAAGTGATGGAGATCTAGCCACGTTGGATGGTTCAAACTTCCAATGCGTCGCGTCGACCCCGATCTCGTCGACCATGTTCCTGCATGGATTCAAGATCTTCGCCAGGCGAAGGCGGCCTCGTTGTAGACGTCGACCAGGCCGTCCTGTCTTCGGGCGATATTGCACAGAAGCTGCGTCGTCGTTCGGCCGTCCTGTCTTCGGGCGATATTGCACAGAAGCTGCGTCGTCGTTCGGCCGTCCTGTCTTATGGCGATATTGCGCACAAGCGGCGTCATCGTTCGCTAAATCCTGGAGATTGGGATCGCGCGCAGCGCACACGTGCATACAGGGAAGATTCCTTCCTTTAAATTTTGTTTTCTTAATTTCCTGATGTGCTGATATTTGGCTTGACTCCTAGTTTCTAGTCAGAACAGATCAATGCCTGATGTATTTTTCATGCTTAATGACACCATGCTAATCAATGGTTTCGTGTTGCTGGCTGTTTATGCATGTATGTAACATGCTCGGGTGGGACTTGACGAAGCCTTCACGAGCTGGCCGATGTTTCTCCCGAAGAGCACACGGGTCATCAATTTCATCAGATGACGACATCAGGAGTCCTAGCTGTTTTCGGCAGTTCACAGATCCCGAACGGCAAGTATAGGGTAGGCAGTCAGACCAATCCCGAAGACCACCCGTGAGACAGGGAAGATTGTTTCCTTTTAGTAATTTTGATTTACTAATTTCCTAGCATGCTAAGTTATTATTGATATTTGGCATGACTTCTGAGTTATTTATTAAATAAAGCTGGATGTGCATTATTTTGATCATGTCCGTGCCTTATTTTTCTTAACATCATGCTAATCAAAGCTCGATCTTTGTTGATTTTTTACGCATGTACCGAACATCTTCGAAATTATTGGCATGGAAGTCGCCGCTCAATGGGCGGTCTCATCGGGAGTTTCACGCAGTTCTGGCTGAGCGATCGGGAGCTGTCGACCCAGCTGACACCGGCCATTAGGAGTTCCGAAGCCGAACCCCATGCTGTCGCGCTCCCGAAGTCACGCTTGGGGGCTATTCAATAATCCCGAAGATCTCAACCTGACTGTCAAGGAGGGCAGAATAACTCTTTGAGCGACATAGGCTCCAGATAAGCCAAACAAAACGCTCTCTTTTATTATTTTGTTCTATATTATGTCTGCTCCTTTCTCTACATGCATATTTCGGCATTCATACGTAGAGAGCCTTGAGCAACCAAAGATTGATATCTTTGTGCACGCATTTTATCATGTGCCTATTTAATTTTTGCATGTTTTAGCTGCTTGATCAAACGCACTACATAGCAGAAAGTTTTTCCTTTATCACAGAATAACATTTACTTGCTTGTTATTAGTAAATTGGGATTTCTTTAGCCCTGTTCTATAGCTGATCATTTAAGCAGGAAATTTATCTCTGGATATTATACCGGTTTTCTGGATATCCATCTTTGGATTATTTATTCATCATCGGAATCATCATCCGGAATCTATTGAACATTGGGGATTTTCATCCGGAATTTATTGATTATTGAGATATTCATCTCCGGAATTTATTTATTATTGGAATCTTCAACCGGAATTTCAGTGATATTGAAATATTCATCCAGGAATTATTGGAATTTTCATCCGGAATTTTGTTGATCTTCGGAATATTCATCCGGAATCTTATTGATGATTAAGATATTATTCTCTGGAATTCAAATTCACTTTTAAGTCATTTCTGACTATATGGATATTCATTATTGGTTATCTCACTGGCCATCGGATATTTATCTTTGGGCATTATATTGGCTCTTCAAATATTTATTGATCATATTACTTGAGTTATTGACATTGGTTATTGCTCTATGGATTATCGACTTTTCAGTCATATCAAATTTGTCCCTTCGGACCTATCAAATTTGTCCCTTCGGACCTGTCAAAATTGTCCCTTCGGACACAAAGGCCAAGCCCTTCGGCTAGTCTACTAAGTTTGGTCGCTGTCCTGGCCACACGTTTGGTTTACAGGCGCAATACGAACAGCCTTTTCAGGCACCAAAGTGTCGTAAGACTTAGCCACAATGGTGGTTTGATAAGTTATATGGCCCCCTTGTGAAAAGGTTTGGGGGGAGACTCTTAGCCCCATGTTGGTTTTATAAGCTGGATCTCCCCAAACGGGTCGCACGTTCGACCCAAAAACACTTAAAATATGTATAAAATAGGACAATCTACATGCCTTACTGATTTACTACTTTCCTGCACACAGTTGAAACTGTATACTGAAAAGCAGAGGGGGATCATACAGGCATTAAAGCATTGTTCGAGTCTTCGCCCAATCATCAAAGCATTGTTCAAAAAAAGGCCTACGCCGGGATATTACACCAGCTGCTCTATTTCTTATTGAAGTTGGCTTTGGATTATTCTATCATATATAAGGATTTTATATTTATTTACCATGGAAAATCAATTCTGTACAGCAGTTGTTCTATCTTATTGAGGCGTTATTTCTCGTTATCTCAAATGCGAAGCAACAGCAGAGTATTTTTCACATACTGATATGCAGAAAGTTTCTTTATTGGCTCCAACACAAGTACGAGAAGATTGGGTGCTTGTACTCTTAGTGCCATTATTATATTGGTTTTCTTGTTACTAGTAACCTGAGCTATCCGTGCAAACAAGCTATGTTATGAAGCCTTCAGTCTAGCAAGTATGAAGTCAAGATGTACATGGAAGCTAAGTCGAGATTTACAAGCAAACAATTTTGGCAGAAGCATCATATTGCATCAATGGGATATTTACGAAGCATCAACGTAGAAGATTATTTTGTTGGCAAAATCACATCCGTGAGGAGTTAAGTTAAGCTACATTTGTACATGAAGACCTATTCGTATACCAAAGACTGAGTTGTATCCCCTGGAGTTTTATTGGTTCTCCAAACACAGAAACATCATCAGACATTGGCATATGTGAGCAACGCTGACATCTGACGAAGGACAGAGTGGCTCCAAGCTGACACAGTTTTACTTGTTTCAGAAGACATGGTGGCGTTCATCTGTGGTTCACTTGCTCGTCGAAGAACACAGTTATTTCATCCTTGCATGCGTGTTTGAGGCTTTATGCCTTGCGCGCATGTGTTCATCGAAGGACGTTGACATGCGCGAGGGCTCCCAGCTGCCTCACCTGTTCGCCAAAGGACCAATATATTATACCTGCCTGTATGTTCGCTTGAGGCTGTTGTCTCGCGTGCATACGGTCGCTCTGAAGGAAGACGTGGCTCCAAGCTGCTACCTCGTCGAACGCTTCTGCATGCTCGCTTGAGGCTGTTGTCTCGCGTGCATGCGGTCGCTCTGAAGAACGACGTGGCTCTGAGCTGCCACCTCGTCGAACGCTTCTGCATGCTCGCTTGAGGCTGTTGTCTCGCGTGCATGCGGTCGCTCTGAAGGACGACGTGGCTCTGAGCTGCCACCTCGTCGAAGGCTTCTGCATGCTCGCTTGAGGCTGTTGTCTCGCGTGCATGCGGTCGCTCTGAAGGACGACGTGGCTCCAAGCTGCTACCTCGTCGAACGCTTCTGCATGCTCGCTTGAGGCTGTTGTTTCGCGTGCATACGGTCGCTCTAAAGGACGACGTGGCTCCAAGCTGCCACCTCGTCGAACGCTTCTGCATGCTCGCTTGAGGCTGTTGTCTCGCGTGCATGCGGTCGCTCTGAAGAACGACGTGGCTCTGAGCTGCCACCTCGTCGAACGCTTCTGCATGCTCGCTTGAGGCTATTGTCTCGCATGCATACGGTCGCTCTAAAGGACGACGTGGCTCCAAGCTGCTACCTCGTCGAACGCTTCTGCATGCTCGCTTGAGGCTGTTGTCTCGCGTGTATGCGGTCGCTCTGAAGAACGACGTGGCTCTGAGCTGCCACCTCGCCGAACGCTTCTGCATGCTCGTTTGAGGCTGTTGTCTCGCGTGCATGCGGTTGCTCTGAAGGACGACGTGGTTCCAAGCTGCTACCTCGCCGAACGCTTCCGCATGTTCGCTTGAGGCTGTTGTCTCGCGTGCATGTGCCCACTGAAGGATGCCGATACACGCGAGAGCTCCTAGCTGCCTCGCTGCCGAAGACGCCGTGCTCTACAGTCTTAAGCTGCTGCATCAACGCGTTCAAAGATGAGTTCAGTAATATTGTTGATCGCCGGCCTGCAGGATGTCTGATTTTATATTAACAGCGACATACGAGTCCGACAGTCCCATTGATTGAAGATTCTTTGAGAGCAAGAGAAGTACAAGTTCAAGTTGATGGCCTTCGGAAGGAAGATGATGAGATTATTAATTTTATAAAGTCATTAGCAAGCTCATGCGCCAGTATATGGGGACAAAAAGGCGAAAGTGTTTGGGTTTCTATCAGCCGTTCCAGTTTGATCGAGTAGTGGAGAAGATTCTTTTTTGAAGATTGTTATTTCCTGAAGATTGATGCAGTAAGCGGATGGTAGTGTTCTGATCAAGAAGATATGCAAGCAATCAGCGGCTTCGTATTTTGTTAAGATCAAGGAAGAAGTGGCTCCTAGTTGCCACTCATATATATATTTGTCTCGGACAATTTTGCATCACAGAAGCAAGCCGGTGCAATGCAAGTACGTGAAGCCTTTTGTTATTGTATCTACACGAGAAGACCATGTTATATGTTCTACCACCTGAAGATATATGGCCAGAAGTATCTATGACCAATTGTACCTGGGCACACATCGGCATATGCTCCAGTCAGAAATTTGTAGCAGAGAAGAACAAGTAGTTCCTAACTGCCACATCTCAGAAGACATTAACCAGCATATTATGATTTTCCTATAAGCAAGAACTTCGAGTTCTGTCAAATGGCTTATAGGAGGATTAATTCACAAGACTTCGGAAGGAGAGAAGTGGCTCCTTGCTGCCATACTTATATTGTTTTGACTCAGATCAAGAACAGAGCACTCAGCTTGTGCCTTCGCCGGAATTCTCCGGACTTCGGATGTTTGAAGACATCGATACTCTGCATGTTCGGAATTACTGAAAATGTATATGGCTTTCTTTCGTCAGAAGACCTTACCTCCCAATGCCGCTGAAGATACAAGTATTACTCAGAGTTCGGATTACCGAAGACAATGATCACTCCCCGAAGACAAGTGTTGATGACGATATTCTGAAGACAGAAGCGATGTTATTGGAAGGCAAGGCCGAGGCTTACGTCGTAACCCACTTATTTTCAGAATTCCGAATATTTATTTAGGGAATTTTCGAAGACTTGTAATACATGGAAAGTGTCATAGAGATAGACTCCGAATCTATTACGATAGATCGGAAGTTTCCTAGATCCTACCCTGACTTGTAAAGGGGGTTAGACCCACCTATAAATGTAAACACCCCTTCCATGGGAGGGGGGGCTGGCCGGTCTACGACAGAAGACACACACCAACATATCTCGCCGACACGGCAATACAAGAACACTAGACGTAGGGTTATTATCCTTCGGAAGGCTCGAATCAGTATAAATCGTGTGTCCCTCTTGATTGATCTTCGTATAAGCAAAACACTCGTACCTATCCAAATATCTGCTGAACATCCCGTTCAATCGGGTGCCGACAGATATGTTGTGCGCGGGCACACACTCCGTACACTTTCTGATGACATGGTTTTGGCGTATTGGTCACGACTCACGAGCACACTTCAACGTTTCTCTGCCAAATTCATTGGCCATTTGTACTTGCAGATCGAGGTATCCTACTTCAAAGGTCTAAAAGGATGAAGAAAAAAAAGTAATAATCACGAAACACATCGGTGGTAAAGAACACGATAACTTACATAAAAGTTAGGAAGAAGTCCATTTTACTACCTTCAAGTATCCATATAGTTCACTTAACTCTCTAAACTAATTTTTAGTCTATTTTAATTACTCCCTTCAACTATTTAGATTGGTTCAATTCACTCCCTCATGAATTTTTTCTTTTTTGTATCCCTATATACACATCATGTTTGAGTGTAAAATTTTGTGAGATTATAGGTTAAAACATACCTTATGTTAGAAAATTATTTTAAAAAAAAATTAAAATTTTTTTCTATGCGGAAAGTGTGCAATACAAATTCGACATATAAAATAAAATAATGTAAGAAAATATTTCTAAAAAAATCTGAAACAATTTTTCTAGCACAGAGGATGATGTCATCTACTATCCTACAAAATTTGAGCATAAAATATAACCCATACAAAGAGAAACAAAAAAGTAAAAATTCACGAGGGGGTGAATTGAAACAATCTAGATAGTTCAGGGTAGTAAATTAGACCAAAGATTAGTTTAGAGGGTTAAGTGAACTACATGAATACTTGAGGGTAGTAAAATTGACTTCTTCCTAAAAGTTATAGCACAAGCTATATATCTAAATATAGAGCCCAAGTTATTATTAGTAACTCAGAAATGTGGAGAGCTTAATTACTTTAAATCGTTCCAAATTAAATGAATGTAAAAGCAAGGCCGTTTTGTAACATGAAATAAAATGTGCCGCATCTTGGGTTTATATTCTGGATGATGCGACAACCGTACATGTGAAGGGTTAGGGGCAGTACATGACCAATCAGATGGCTGATGAATTTCCTTTGCAGAGCGGTGGTCCATGCTCAAGGAGCTGATGTAAAATAAGCAAAAGGTTAGCATCCATGAGAGTTCAAGCAGATGTCTTAGTGTTTTAAAGATTATTCAGGATATTTTTAAACACACACACACACACAACTTGATATATTCTGAAACAGAAGGAGTAGTCTGCAAGATTCATTCTGGTTAATTAGCATTGAGATACACGCGGAGACGTACACTAGCTTCGAACTGTTGAGATCATTGTTGAGGGCTTACTGCCTCTCGAGCTCTGCATCTGCACGAGCAGCGCCCGACGTGTATGAGATGTAGAAAAACCACAACTTAACGTGCGTGCATAAGTTATTGCGCCTCGAGTTCCGTAGGAGCAGTCCGACTCACGCGCCCCCTTGAGCGCATCAACACGGTCGACGATTTGCAACTTGATCGATTCACCAGAAACTGATAATAGGTCAACGGTCAAGGCTATATATACATACAATCCCTGAAAACCACCGCTGCATGTATCCTGTATTTGTGCTGCGGTGCTGGACATAGTCTTCGAGTTTAACTACAAACTAGATTAATTTATGGAAGCAAACATGGAAGACCATTTCCATGACTCATGCGCTCTTACTAAATCTAGATTGCAACCAGAGGGCTGCAGTTCAGTTTACACGTTGACCCTAGCTCACATGGTTGATCAATAGAAAACAACTACGAGTGGAAAGTCGCCGCTGTCTACACTATATGGATCGCAATCGTTAACTCAGCTCCTTCCATAAGAGAGAAATATATTCATTTCACTGTTCCACGTTGAAAGTTGAAAAAAATAATTGATCCCAAGAAGTACGAAAACCAGGTCAATCCACTTCTGAAATTTCTCTATTTTTTATCACCTTATGTACTCGCATGTTTTAAGTAGGAACATTTCAGGAGGCTTGGGAGCACATGATGTTATACCTTAGCCCCTAGAATATGAAAACGCATGCAATTGGTCATGAACAGTTATATATAGCGCATGATATTACATCATCTGTCATTTAAAAATCAAATTAGTGAAGGTGAAAACAGAAGGAAAAAACTATGATAAGGAAATGAAGATACCTTGTTTTTGTACTTTCTCAAGCTAATATATAAGTGACAAAAAAGTTATGTTGTGTGTAGCTTACGCGGACAAAATTAAGGAATAGTCTGTGGAAGTAAAATAAATATTTTCAACACAGTAGTATCCAGAGCCATGGTTCTCGTTTAACGTCGGAATACTTTACAACAGTAATTTTAAAATTAATGCTATGATACCTGCAAAAAAATTAAGCTATGAGAAATGATGACACAGATCGAATTATTCTTAGGGTGGGTGTACAGACATTAAATTGTACTAACCTCTGGAATTTCTACACCGGTTGATGGGATGTGTCGTGTTCTTTGAGGAGGGTACAAACATTTGATGGTAGCCTCTTTATTAATCAATCGTCAGCCTATGTTTAGTAGTAAAATATAACCTGCTAACGTTGGTTGATCGCGACCTTTGCTGTGCTGTCGATGCACATGACATGGTAGGTTTCCGCGCCTTGGCACCTAACTGATATAAATAAGTAAAGGACAATGGTACACACTATTAACGGGTAAAATCTTTTTCCTTTTTATTACACAGTACAACTCAAACACTCACAACGCACGCATATTCACCCCTTATGAATACACGTACGCAATCCTAACCCTATGAGCATCTTCGAAGATAGCCGACAAATCCTCAAGATTGACAAAGTCACCACTTGTGCTTCGTTGTCGACGAAAGCATCGCCTACCACTGAAAGCACATTGCCGTTAAATCCTAGAAAATTCGCTTCAACGGGGAGTCCAACTCAGAACCTGAGGTGCTACTAAATCTCTTGTAACCAATAGGCTACAGGCCCTTTCGCGTCAACTGGTAGAATCAATAGTCTTCCCTGTTGAAACGATCAGTTAAGTTGGTTTATACACGCAGTTAGATGTGTAAACGATATAATTTGTAAATCCTCGGCTCCTAGTGAACAAAATGAACTGCCACTACGTGCATGCATCTAATCATTAAAATGTGCATAAGAATTAGTTATGGCTTCAAAGTGGAGAACTTTTATTCCAATATGTGATTTCTTTGCAAAAAAATAAGGTTTAAAAATCAAAATTATGAATCCGAGTCATTAAACAGAATGTAAATGAAAATATAGTACTGTGGTAGCCATTCTATAGGTACTCTGGTAGTCCAGCCGCTAGCCCTAACGCAATCCATTTGAAAATATCAAGTTGTACATCTCATCAGAACTGATTAAACTTTTGGAGAACAGAACGTAAGGAAGGCGTCAACCAAAGATGGTGCACGGGTACTTTGACTGGGTCTCATGCATTTTCATATGTTAGTTCCTCAAGTTCATTGCACTCGTGCATGCACACTCGGCTCGAGCGAACTCCTAGTGGACGATACAAATAGCCACTTGTTGCCCGCCCCTGTGTATATATATGCTCCATACAGAGGCTGCTACAGCATAACCCGAAAGCGCAAGCAGGAAGAGAGTATCGAGTGTGGAGGCACGTTGCCCTTAGTCCACTGCTTACATTACTCTCTCTCTCTCTCTCTCTCTCTCTCTCTCTCTCTCTCTCTCTCTCTGGTCTTTGGCAATAGGTCGTCGGGCGGCCGACCATCACCGTGCCCAATCCGATCCTCAGCTCTATTGCAGCAAACCATACATGGGTTTAGAAGAGATGATATTTGAAGACTCTGGCCCGGCTCATATGATGATCAAAAGTGGCGATGGCTCTTCTCTGATCAAGATGAAGGAGATCGATTGGTATGACCGTGCTCCAGCCTTGATGCACTTTGCTCGGTGGAGCTTATACCTTATTACATTTTTTCTCAAGTTACATTTTGGCACCTCCAGAAATGTAACCCTGCAGAATTGCATTTTACTGAAACCTAGCTAATCTGGATCTAACGTGTGATCTCAGGGGCAACCAGGAGCACCGCCGGTGCGTCGCCGCTTGCCTTGTTAAAGGGGCGTACGTTCTGCAGAGCGATAGAAGCAAACGGAGGCTGGAGCGGGACCAGCTCGCCCCGAAGTGGTGGGAGAGCTTCCAGTTCCGCCTGGACCAAGTGCTCGAGTGCAAATGCATCCACTGCAAGATCCCTGGAACCAGAAAGTGCACATATGGAGCAATCTTTGAGTACGTGCCCCCCAACGGCGCACCCCGCCACCAGTCGGCGCCACGCTACATTGTTGCCTTCCGGGGCACCATGATAGGGGACCCGGCAATTTGCGGCGATGCGGCAATCGACATAAAAATCGTGCTCAACAGGCAGCACGACTGCAGCCGCTTCAGCAATGCACGCGCAAAGGTCCTTGAACTCCTGGACTCCGTCGTTCGCAGAGGTGGCGCCGACAACAGCGGCGTCTGGCTCGCGGGCCACTCGCTTGGCGCGTCAATAGCCCTGGATGTGGGACGGGACATGATGACAAGGGATAATGGGCCCAGGTGGAACGTTCCAACTTTCCTCTTCAATCCGCCGCAGGTCTCGCCGGCTGCGGCGATCGACTGGCTACCCAAACCCCTGAAGAAACTGACTAAGAGTGTGATACACCCCGCGAGCAATGTGGTGAAAGCGGCGGTGGTGACAACGTTTCTGAGGTCCCACGAAGAGTACAAGGAACAGCTCTTCGAACAGCTCGAGTCCTGGGTGCCGGAGATGTACGTGCACGATCAGGACGTCATCTGCAAGGGCTTCATCTACTACTTCGAGCAGCGGCAGGAGATGCTTGATGGTCGGTCCTGGTTCAGCCAAGAGATCGCCAAAATAGCGGAAAAGCAGTCATTCCGTGACATGAGCGTCGCCCTGCACAGGGATGACGGAGACAAGCAGCGAGTACAGCCACACCTACTGCCGTCCGCGAGGCTGTGGACGAACTCGAGGGACGGCGACTCACACGGACTTCAGCAGTGGTGGAAGCCTGACAGCGAGCTGAAGTTGAGGGTAGCCAATTATTAGAGGATCCGGGTCCCTTTTTTTTTTCGTTCACTTATAGGACCTTGCCGTAAGCTGGGCAAGTAGCGAACTTGAATCTTAAGGCATTATTATGTAGAGAAAAATTTCTTATCCGCTACAATTTTGCAGTCCCGTACATGCCACTATCAATCAAAATGACATACTCTGGAAACCCATTGCTCAATTTTCCTTTTCTTTTTATTTTTTATAACTAAGTTATTGTAATTTGACTCCTTCCATAATTAAAAACCTTCATTATGTTTGTCGTTTCATAATTTATAATATTTGATAAATAGTACCCTTTTTGTGTCTCTTAGGATCTTCCATTCAGCAACGTGATCATTAGGTGTGATCATCGGGGAATCTAATATTACATCTTTAACTGATCCCGATTTCGTTTTCAGATTCTAGCTTTTCTGTTTTGTTTCCGTCCGGCTGGGGAAATATGAAAATGGAAATGATTTGGGTGTTTAATTTTCTGATCATTTCCATTCGTTTTCATCTAATCGGATCATCCCACACTACCAGCCCGTGATACGCCTTCATCTGCCAGAGACACAACATGAATCTCCGTGTGGGCTACCTAGAACTCGGGGTTCATATGTCGTCGTGCATGCATTGGGTCTATGGCTGAACCTGAGCAAATAGGCATGAAATGAATGAATACCTGCTCTAGGCCATGGTGAACATTAATTTCCTTTTTTTGGAATGGAAAAAACTTATAGTTACTGATGTGCAAACTGGGAAAACAGCACTTCCGTATACAAGGTAGAGAGGGGAATTGAAAACAAACGAACTCTTTATCAAAACACTATTGTATACGTTTCTTTTACAACATTTTAACATAAGCACCAGTGGTCTAGTGGTAGAATAGTACCCTGCCACGGTACAGACCCGGGTTCGATTCCCGGCTGGTGCATTTTTTTTTCTTTTTCCAATCCATTTTTTTTATGACGAAGCAAGCAATGGGGGCATGTGAAGAATTAGATGTATGTTTTGAAGTCTTTGGTTTGCTTGTTGAAGCAGATGGTGATCGTCCCACTCCTCTCGGTAGGTCTCTGGGCAATACATCTTCTTGCAAACTTGAGCATACATCTGCTTTCTACACTCTTCGACTTTGATTTGATGTGACTGCCGCATTGCTTTGCCAGCCAGTCCTCGTAATCAAACTGAAATCAGTGAGTTGTTTGTGATTCAAGCAAACAGATCGTCGCACTTGCAGGATTTAAGATACCTGGTTGTGGTTCAAGCAGTGAGTGTACCTCCTGGGCGTTCCCCGAGCTTCAATTCTGAGTAGAGGTCTCTCACATCTTAAATCATTTCTGCTGTGGACGGGAGCTGGATTCGTCCGGATAGGATGCTGGCAACCCACCTGCTCTGGAGTTGAAACAATGGAAACGGGATGACCTGCTGGACAGAAGGAGAGTCAATCCTCCTGATGAATAATGTGTATATTATTGCAACTCATTTTTCATTTTTGGATAATGGAATAATGTTGCAATAGTAAATAGTAAGTAAGGACAGAGAGGACCTTAGATGGGAGTCCGATGAAGGAGAGATGAGGAGCCACTTGAGGTCGGAAGAAGTGCTTGTACAGCGGATCCCCGCGGTTGTCATCGACTGTAATGCTACTGTCATCCCCGAGGGCGAGGAACGGGAAGCTATACTTGTAGCTAGCATTTTTTAATTTGATCAATATATAAGCAAAACATGCACAGTTTTTTGGCGTGACCAACCAAATTGAAGATTTCAATTGGTTTGCATGCATATATATCCGGTGCAGTAAATTAAGGAATTGACGGAGGTACCGTCTCGGAACACCACCCTGCCGTCTTCCTCCGCACGTTCCACCATGGATCGAAGCCACAGGTTCGGCTCCGTGTGGTGGCGGTGTCGTACGTCTCCTTTTCCTCCTCGGGGGCGGTCGCCCCGATCTTCCTCCACCTCACCGTACATCCGTAAAGTGAGCACCTCCGTGCGAAGGCGGACGAGGTCATGGAGCTCGAACCACCGTCAAAGTCCTGGATGTATAAAAAAATAGTTTTTAATCACTAAGTTAATCCTGTATGGCTGTATATCGATATTGTATATGCCTATATGGCTATAAGTGAAGGGAAGCTGCATTTGAAATGTGGCGGCGCACAATGAGCCGGTGATGAAATGTTTCGTCTATGTTGAGCGGTGTCTAGAGATGCATGCCTGTCGTATTTGTTGAGATTTAAATGTCAGCTGCATGCCTTCTATTTCTTCATAGTCACAACGGGATATATATATACGATAATACAAAGTAATTAAAAATTCACACGTGCACAGACTCACGAGCGTGAGTGTACCTGAGGAGATGTTTATCCTATCCTCTTCGGAGAAGGAGATGACGAACCCATCCTTGCTCATTCTTGTTATTTTATTTTATTTTTTGCGATGTCGTTCTAGGTGAATTAGCATTGAGATACACGCGGATACATTAACTTCGAACTGTTGAAGATCATTGTTGAGGGCCTACTGTCTCTCGAGCTCCGCACATGAAGCGCGACTCATGCGCCCCTTGAGCGCATCAACACGGTCGACAATTCGCAACTTGATGGATTGACCAGAAATTGATAAAAGGTCAACGGCCAAGGCTATACATACAATCCTTGAGAACCACCACTGCATCTATCCTGTATTTGTGCTGCGGTGCTGACCGAGTCTTCTAGTTCAAGTACAAACTAAACAACAAATAACCGATTAATTTAGGGAAGCAAACATGGAAGGCCATTTCCATGACTCAGGGCAGGTACAAAGTGTTATCTTATAAGTGGTCTCATAGATGACACCTAATTATAAGACGATTTATGAGACCACACATACAATGGATGATTGTTTTAGTTGTTTCATAGTAATTGCATCTTCCTTTAATTTATGAATGAAAAAAAAGGAAGGTTTATGAGTTACATGGCAACTACAACTCGTACAATGGTGTGTAAGCCGTCTCATACTCTTAAATTTTAGCGCTTGAGGTGGTTGTCTCACAAAACAACCGCTTTCTTTTACCTCCCTCTCTCTCTTCCATCTCATCAAAAATCCTACGCGGCGTTGCATGAGACGGGCTATAAGAGTGCCTACGTCTAGCGTTGTGCCTGCCCTCATGCGCGCTTGCTAAATCTAGATGGCAACCAGAGCTGCAGCTCAGTTTACACGTTGACCCTAGCTCACACGATAGAGGAAACAACTTCGTAGTACTCGTTAACTCCTTCTGTAGATTGCGACCTTTCCTCACACGATAATATAACCTGCTAATTTAGGATTGCGACCTTCTGTAGACTGCGACCTTTTCTTTAATTTGCTGTTGATGCGCATGCCATGGTAGGCTTCCGCGTTTTGACAGCTACTGATAAACATCAATTGAAGGACACTGGTACACACAGTCATCTGTTAGAATTAGTAGTCTTCCCTGTTGAAACGATCAGTTATGTTGGTTGGTTTACACACGCAGTTAGGTATGTAGATATCTTATGCATGCTTAATCCTAGGCTCCTAACTAATGGACAAACGAACTGCCCCTATGTGCATGCATCTAAAATGTGCATACAAACTATACTACAGTATACGTGCTCACACACATTGCACATGTGATGTATTTTACTGAACTAAAAGCTTGGTAGCTTATATTGTCCAAGTCTAGTACATTTGGATTGAGAAAATTTAGAGAACACCATCATATAGTTGGGGAGTTGGAAACTACCGCAAAGAATTTGAGCTCAAAAATACCATCCTAAAGCACTTTTAGTCCATGAGGATTCCATTCCCTTCAAAAACACCTAATTGGAAACAGCATATACCAGCAACATCTTGAGCAATTATCTCATTTCCAATACAAAAAGAATGGACTCATTACATTCTGCAATAGCTCCACAATATATTTCAACACGATTTTATTGTACCTTTTGTTTCAGTTGTACAATGATTTGAGTATAAACATAACTATACACACCATATATAATTTCAATTCTTCTAACAAACTTCAAGTTCGGCCTTAATTTTTAAAAGTAGTACTAATATAAATTTGAAATCAACAGATACTTCTAGGTGTAGAGCTGTTAGGTAAAGATCCAATGCAATTATATAATATAGAACAAAAGCTAAAGTTAAGTGAAGCCATGACCATTATTCTAGCTTCTAGAACATTATAGATGATAGAGGGACATTATAGATGACAGAGTGTGGATAAATTTCTTCCCAGTGTTTCTATATTATCCATAGGGTCATGAAAGTTGCCTTGCCTTACATTCTCAGGTTTGCTTCATTCTTGAGTGCAAATAAGGGCAAGTATGAGTGGAATCAGTTCAAGATTAGTTTGCAGGATGCTTTAGTGGACCAGGGCGAAGACTTGCAAATCTTCAAGACTGCATTATGCGCTTTTGTAGGGTACAATTTTGGTCTGGATCCGCCACTATGTATAGCTTACACATTACTAATATCTTGATTCCATGTTTGTCTCTTCAAGGTCTTGAATTGTTTAGCTTCTTTTTAAGAATTGCAACTCACTTGATTTATTACTGTCTAGTAGAAGTAGACCAACATTACTGATGCACCATTGTGCTGCGTTTTAACTAGCTTCATCTTACTTTCCTTAAGATATTAAACTTTAACGTGGTCAAAAGCACCAGGAATGGCGGAGATTATAGAAGAATAAATGCCTACTCACCCGTATAGGAGGGTGCCGATGCATAGTGGAGTGGAGGCAATGATGAGGTGACCCTATAACTACATTATTTTGTCCCAAGTCTTAAACAACTGACAAGAAGTCGATCCTTTCTCTGCGGAATAAAACGTGGACATGCATGGATATAGATGTCTGATTCTCTCTTAAGAAAAACAATGGAGATGGAGTATATATCCTTTATGGTACTGCGCATTTTGGTCGTGTCGCTTCGTTGTCAAGCAGATACACCAACACATGTGGATATTTTGAGTCACTAATAAGCAGGAACCGAAGGTGTGAACCAAATGTCTGATTTTGACAAGGCAGTGCTCATATTAAATTATCGACAGCACTTCTCCATGTCTCCTTCCAGTAGCGTCTAACAGAAGCTACTAAAGTTACTTGGACTTATATATATGTATGTAATATCAGTTTTCTTTTAAATAGGGATTTACTCTTGGCTGCATTGTCGCAACTTGTACAAGAGATAGCATACATGCCATGGCAACAAAGCCAAGTGGGTTCTCGATCGTCTATAAATAAGCACCACACGGTGCTGGCTCCTTCACGCCAAATCCAATACCCACTTGCCAATCATCACCGGTATCGAAGATCCTCAGCTCCAGCGGATGGGTTCAGAGGGGGCATTCGCCAATTCCGGCCCGATGCATTTGATGGCGAGAATTGGCGCAGGTTCATCAATGACGAAGATGATGATTGACTGGTAACATGCACGTACGCTAGATCGATGATGCATATATCGGGGTTTTTTTATTAGTTATTGCTTCGTTGATGTTACAGAAGCTAATCTGTTCAAACTGATTCTTGCCATTTCAGGGACAACGACGAGCACCGCCGGTGCGTCGCCGCCTGCGGTGTGCAAGGGGTTTACGCCCTGGAGGACGATCAAACCGAGCGCAGGGCGCGGGCGTGGTGGGAGAGCTTCCACTTCCGCAAGCGCGAGGTGCTCAAGTTCAGGTGCGAGTGCGTGCTCTGCAGGACCAACATACTCAACTTCGGAAGCAACAACTCCTCGTGCTGCACCTACGGGGCCATCCTAGAGCACGCGCCCCCGCCCGGCGCCGGCGCGCGCCGCCACCCGTCGGCGCCGCGCTACATCGTCGCGTTCCGGGGCACCTTGACGCGCCACGCCACGATTTTCGCGGACATGCACCTCAACCTCAAGATCCTGGTGAACAGGCAGCACGCCTGCGGCCGATTCGGCCACGCCCGCGACGCTGTCGGCAGCCTCCTGCGCTCCATTGCCGCAACCACCGCCGGCGGCAAGAGATCCGACGTCTGGCTCGCCGGGCACTCGCTCGGCGCGTCGATTGCGCTGGACGTGGGGCGAGACATGGCGCGAGGAGGGTGCTACGTCCCCACGTTCCTCTTTAACCCGCCGCAGGTATCGTTAGCTCCCGGCATGCTGCCCCCGGTGCTGAACAGGGTGGCCAAGGGGGTCATATACCCGACGAGCTACGCGGTGAAGGCGGCGCTGGGGAAGACGGTGATGAGGTCCCTGGAGAGGGACATGGAGGAGCTGTTCGAGAAGCTGGCGCCGTGGGTGCCCGAGATCTACGTGCACGAGAAGGACGTCATCTGCCGGGGCTTCATCGACTACTTCGAGCAGAGGCAGAAGATGCTGGACCGGTTCCGGCGTGTCGCCAAGGTAGGGATGAAGCTGTCGTTCCGTGACATGCACGTGCATATTCACAGCTCCAACCCGGCCAACGGTGAGGATCTGCGTGGTCGGCCACACCTTCTGCCGTCGGCAAGGCTGTGGAAGAACTCGAGCGGCGACGACCCGCACGGACTTCTGCAGTGGTGGCAGCCGGACAGCAAGCTGAAACTGATCCCGACGAGATACAGCTGCCATGGATCATAGAGTTTTCATGCTGTTCCTTTTTGGGATATATATTGTCAGAGAATAAGCGATATAATGTATCATCTGTATTGAATATATGTGTATGATCTGGGAGTTGGCTTTTGGTCACATGGCCTCATGAGTCCACTCCTAATTAAAACTGATGGACGTACACTTGGCAGTTGTGAAGCTAACCAAACCCATCATGTGACCATCGAATGATTTTAGGATTACATGCATCTCCTCTCAGTTAAAAAGCTTTAACCCTTTTACGAGGTGGTGGTGGGTGTGCATTATGTTTTTCTTCTACCTTCAAACCAGATTGTAGCAATATCGTTAAATCGATTGCATCAGCTGTTGTACATTCATAGTTCCATGCGAAGAAAAGTTTTGCATGCTAGAAAAATGGCGGTCGTCAAACATTTTTGGTAAAAGTAATAAAAAATTACCGTGTTGGCGCGCGTGTGGCATTCTAAACCAATAAAAAACCAGTTGCCCTGAAA
This sequence comes from Eragrostis curvula, assembly GCA_007726485.1. NCBI lineage: Eukaryota > Viridiplantae > Streptophyta > Magnoliopsida > Poales > Poaceae > Eragrostis > Eragrostis curvula. Next base: position 15,105,485 of record CM017442.1, read on the forward strand.
ATACTTTTCACCCTGTCAAATTCAACCCACCTGTATATCTACCCTTGATCCACATCTCATCCTTTGATTTTTACCGTTTGATCGAATTTAAGGGTCCCACCGTGTCACCGTATGTCACCCGATGACGCAATTGCTTCACGTTTCAACCTCCTCAGCGTCGCTAAACACACCGTGATCCTCCTTTACCCGCCTGCTGTGCCCACGTCCTTGATTGCCGATCCTGATTGCCTTCCAAAAATCGAAATTCCTGGCCGCTATACCACCAGTGCCTCCCATTCAGATCTACGCCTTCTCGATCCACGCCGCCACGGTCCGCGAAGGCTTGCACGTTTCGGCGTCCTCGAGCAGGTCCTCGTGCACCGCCGCCGCGGCGTCCAAGCAGCTCATATTCGTCCAAGCCGCCACGACGACCCCGACGCCGATTCCACCCCCGCCGTCTTCTTCCACAACCTCCACGCCAGATCGGCCTCCGCCACCGTGATCCATGACATCAGCGCCAGAACCCCGGTCCGCAGCCGTGATCAGTGTCTTCTTCCATCGACAGAGTCGAAGCAACCAACAACCCCTGCTGAGATAACCCTCTCCTTCACATCTCCCCCCTCGACGTCCTCTGTGCGTATGAGTTAGATTACAACTCGTTTGGAGTCTCGTTCAAGTGATCAACAAGGTGGATGTGATGTATGCGCATGTACATGAATACTATTTTATGCAAGTTAATTAATTTGGTTCAATTTTTCGTAATTCCTACAGCAATGGAACTATTTGCATATAATTCTAGCAAAATACTTCTGAAATTCACTCGTTCTGAATAGTCCCAACACAACCAATTCGTTATTCTTGGCTAGGATAAGACATGGACTCCTTTTCATTTTTTGTATTTTTGTTATCAAACAAAGGATCACTATTACATATACAATCTGACATTTTCTTTATTTTTCCTCCATGTGGCCGCAAGTTTGCACTGAATTTTGCAACTAACTGATGTCCTGTGCGTTTTCCTATGATTTCCGTATGAATTTTGAGATGTGTTGTACAGGGGCTTCGGTTCATCTGTTGAGTGGTGCATTTCTATGTGATTATTAGAATGTTTCAGAGGCATATTGAATGATAAAGACACTGAGATGTAACCTATTTAGCCGGGATAATTATCAAAAGTCTGTGCTACCACTCTTGGGCTCTGTTTGAACGATTTAGTACACTGATGTTTCCTGTATGTTGCATTACAGTCTGCCGAGGCTCTTCCTGAAATCTGATTTGTGGCACAATTTTCTCGGAGCTTCTGTCCTATATTACCGGCAAATCAGCCAGGCACCTGCATGATTATCCCTGCACATTCTTGTTTATGTCTATGTTCAGTTGTACAGCATGTTTGCTCATATTTACTTATAATCATCTCTGCAGAAAGAACTAACGAAATAGATGACTGAAGATCCAAAAGCAGTTGCCAACTTTATCGGTATCACTGAATTGATGAAATATATATTTAGTACAAGAAGCATGGCACGGGATGACACTGATGTGGCCCTACGTATCATTGAGAGTCGTGAAGAAAGGTAAAAGTGTTCTTCTTTTAACTGTTTGGGCAATATTCGTTTACAATAAAGCATTCTTTCTATTTTCACTCTTTTTTTTTGTCAATTTTGGAGTTCAATTTGCTTTCCTTACAAATAGTACTGGATGAGGTTCTTGTTCAAGGAGATATGTTCGTGGACAAGTGCAATGTAAATCCTTGGCCTAGAAGAACCTGAAATTTAGAACATTGGACATATAGATTTGCTACATCCCGTGGCCTCACTCGAAGTACAGATAGATTGAGAACCCTTCAATAATAGATCAAGTACATTGTCCAGATTGTTAGATAGGACAATTACTGTAACTATTGTATTACTTTCATCGATGCTGATTATTTGCTTTCATACCCCCCCCCCCCCCCCACCCCCACACACACACACCCTCTGTCAGTAAGGGCACATACATGTTTTATTGGGGTTTTTTTTGTTGTTGTTGTTCTTAGTTGTACTGGATTAATTGATTATTCGTTGAAAAAAAAAAGGATTGGGAACAATGTTCTCCAAACCTATTGACAGAAAAGTGGATAATTAGTGCTCACATTTTCTTATTGTCCATGCGACCTTCTGGAATGCTTTAGTAAGGGATGCTCCTGTATGTTACATTGACTAAATCCCTTAAAATGCACTCGTCGGTTCTACAATGATATTCACCTCTCAGACAGAAACCTGAAACAAATAAGAAAATTTTAATATGGTAGCAATAATGATATTCACCTCTCAGGTATGTATATTTTAAGGAGAGTGCCTGGACACGGTTTTATGCAGGCTGATGCTTCTACACAATCCTTTCTTTTGTTTTCAAAGTTAGAAGCTCATAACTAATTGAGAAGATTCAAGCTTCCAATGCTGCTTTTGCAATGAACATGAAATTGCTGGTATTGGTGATATGTATGCAGCTTCAACAAAGTTCATATCGGCTCTTTACCTAAAAAATGATGTCTTCATTGCTACTTCTGGAGCTGCAGACAAGTAAGATGTTCGCTAATCTTTTCATTCTGCACTGTAATTATTTTTAGTGGCATTAAATATTTTTCACTAGAGTGACAAGAAAACCATCTCAATTACTCAACGAAAATGAATATGATGTTTTCTGGAGAAAAATGAATGAAGCATGGAAAAATTGGATAAGCTAGATGTGAGCCTTTTTATCCGTCAAAATGATTGTCCAGTTAGGTTTCATTTTTTTTCTAAGATGCATATCCCTGTAGCCCAAACATAGAGCGGCTCTGTGCTCTTTATTTAGCATTTGGCACTTCAAATTGGATTGTTCATTGTACTGTGAGCTCATGCGACACCATGGCCATGCCCACAGTGATCTTCAAATTGGGAGATTGGGAGCTATTTTCTCCTATGTTTTCTAATTGCCATGTGCCTGAATTGACCACTTTTTGCCACTGGATTGATACGGATTAAGAGGAGCTACAATGACAAATGTTCATTTTTTATTATTTCAGGCCATGAGGTTTCCTGGAAATACATCAGTTTCAGTTTGATCAATTGTGAACACAGAATATCCAGGTTCCCTATCTTCAGAGGACAGAGGGGCGGGATGTGTCACGCTTGTCATCACTGCCTAGCCCTGGTTCATCCATTGGAGCACTACAAGTACTATTCATAGCATCCTTCCCCGGAAATGCTTCTTTGTTGACCTGTTCGAGCTATGGCAAGCAAGCAACCAACGGTGTTTGGCACTTCTGGTTGATTGACCACCAATTTCCCCAAGTCTGTAACAGCAGCATGTCTCTCTCATACTGTCGTACATTGTTTGAAAACAAGGCCAACTTTGCATTGTAATCTTTTTCACCTTGAGATGAGCCTTATCGTGTTACACGTGTAAACATATTTGGCCAGTTTGCTCTCCATGTTTAAACATATTTTATTTCTTAATATATTCCAATGTGATAATGATTTTTGAATGCCTTGTCACATTATTTGCAGTGCCCTTTCTACGAATTTTTTTTGTTTAATTCCAAAGTTAGTATATATTTGCCTGTCGATGTAAAATATTTCCTTTCGATTATTAAATTTTCATAACCTACTCACAACCATGTTTATATTTTAGGCCAAAAATTTGACTTTTCGTTACTCTCTCTTGTTTTTGTTTCATGATCCTTTTCTCTTTCTTTTCCTTCCACATCTGCATGCAACTCTGGTCATGCTTTCCATTCTAGCTTCAATTCAATCTCCTTACATAATCTCCTCTCCATGGCACGAGGGAAATGATATGCGTATGGCGGGTGATCAATGGCGAGTGCGTCATACCTGATATAACTGAAACTTTTAGCTAGACTTTTGTGATTCTTTCCAAATTAATGAAATTTAAATTGTAAAAGAATATGTTGTCAAGTTGTTTATAATATTTGTACTAGTTAACCCTATAGATCAAGCAAGGGCCTAGTCTGACATAGAATGAGCCGCTATAGTATTTCCTTTTTTTTTTTATCATGCCACTATAGTATTTCGGATAGCTACACAGTGAGCCGCTACACAAGTCACAGGTAGAGGACATGATACGTTTGATAAAAAACCAATGGACTTGCTGATTTGGCATATGTATAATCAGGGAACAAACATTAAACAAATGTTGACAAACGAGAGTTCAAACTGAAATATATGAACTAGGGGCTATTGTGTTTTTACCCTTGGTTTCAATTCTAATTGTGATTTTACCCCTGCTTTTTGAAAACGAAGTATCAGTTTACTCCTGGTCTGTTAAAAGCACTTAACGGTGTTAACTCTTCTGTTAAAAGAATGAAATGCCCTTAATTGACAACAATGGACGGCTTCTCCTCTTCCTGTATGCGTGGAGCACACCAACCGAAAGCAGATCGATGAACACCTTCCACACTAACTGTGCTCCTGGCTTTGCGCACGCCCCTGCTTCTTCCTCGTCCCGCAGCCGCGCCCGGCGCTCTCGCGCCGTGCACCTCGTCCCGCAGCTGTGCCCGGCGCCTGCGCCCCGCCACCTTGCTCCGCGCCGCCAGCACCCCACCGCGCAGCACAACAGCAGTTCAATCTTCGATATTATCCTTCCTCGATCCACGTGAAAAGCCTTGGACAAGAGATCAAACCAACACACCACGTGAATCGACTTGTGCCTCACTGCGTTAGCACAATTGATGGATGCTTCCTTCTCGATCCACGTGAAGACGGATGAGAACACCGCTCCTGGAAAGAAAATTGCGCTCCGCCACCTGCTCCGCGCCCCGCCATGTTGAACCGCGTCGTGCCGCACACCACCGCGCCCGGCGCCTGCGGTGCCCGCTGTGCCGGTGTTGACGGCGCCTTCGCCCCCGCCCCCCGCCGCGGTCCCACGCCCGCGAGCCCCACGCATCCTTCCTCCAAGCTGCCACGCATCCCCATGCCCTGCGCCCCGAACCGAGAGAGAAGCCAAGGGCCATTGTGTCTTTTTTCATTTTCTGAATCGTTTTCTTTCTTTTTTTTATTGCTTCAATTGGGGATGGCCTGACGGTTCGCTAAAGGAGGGGTAAACGGTTGCTTCATTTTCAAAAAGTAAAGGTAAAATCGCAAACCCTAAAAAACAGGGGTAAAATCGCAATTGGAGTTGAAACTAGGGGTAGAAACGCCATAACCCCTATGAACTATTATTATTAGATTTTTTCAACGGGCCGCAAGGACCGGAAACTACTTGTTGTCTAAGTAATTCTACAATTCAGATACAAATATGCTTGGCACTGAATAAAAGACATGGAGAAAAAATGTCTAAAGTTCATGAGCAAGTATTGTTTTAGTTGTTAGTACAAGACACATTTAATAGTAAAGGCTTATTGAGAAGAGGAAACATAACCATTGAATATACATGTAAATTATGCATTTTTCCTTAAGGAGACCGTAAAGCATATATTTATTAGGTATAACTTTGCTAAGACATTTGTTGTTTTGTGGTTTATTTCCCCTAAATTATGTGAGAAAAGCAAGTCAACGCACATGGTTTTAGATCATGATTCTTATTGTGGATACCTTTGCTTGAAGACAGTACTAACACATAAGGGGGCACCCATATTTCATTTAGAGAAAGAGATTAACTCTTATATGTTCATTTGTTTTGAGGCAAGTTAATTAGCAAGGTAGTGATATAGTTGGTTAATACTAGAGTATGAGTCAGGCTTGTAGACAATGCGTTTGAAGGTGATGAGTTGTTGTGTTCGACCCCTTTAATTTGTTATCATCTAAACTTATTTCCATATAAATCAATTATTGAATAGGTTGAACCTTAGTAAACATAAACTTTTATTGTATTTGTTTGTGACTGAAAAAGTTTGAGTTCAAAGGTCATAGTTTTAGTGGTTGTGCATTTCTGCACGGAGACGAAGGTGTACCTCGCACAATCTTGATAGGCACAATAATTGCATGTACAGTGTTTTCATATTCATTTTTCAAGTTTGCAAGTCATGTGCCAGTTGATTTTGCCATATGCACAACAGAATTAGTTGTATTCTACTCCGAATTAATGAGTTATTTGTATGGTTTGCAGGCATAGCCTCTAACAGGGTATCATTGATGGGTTGCACATATGTAGTATTAGATTTTACTCTTTTGTCATCTAATTTCCTTTCGTATGGCACTTTCCTCTCTTTTGAGGAGTGTATCTTCTCTTATTAATGGTGAAGATTGTTCATTGTCCTTGAACATGTAGTGGAGCCGCTCTTGTCTTCTTTTTTTCTTTTTCTTTTTTTTTTTTTTTTTTTTTTTTTTTTTTGAGGTGAGCCGCTCTTGTTCTGGTGACACTTGATTGTACGTGTTTTCAAGTGTTCTGTATTGACTCCTATCCAGGCGGCCAGGTGTCAACACCCATAATTTTATTCAGCCACCCCTTCATCCAAGCATATATAATTTACAATTTGCTCCTCCTCAACTGTAAATTGCTGGGATGATGAGAGGAAAAGAGCTAGGTGCGAAGCCAAACAAAATTCTTGATTAATAGCCCATGGTACAGATTTTCTGGGTTGAGCTTACAGTTCAGTAGAGTTGTGATACGTCGCTAATGATTTAGCAGCATAGATTTCTTATTTTTTGTTTAAATTTATTTTTGGGGTTTCTTCTTTTGATATGCTGAGTGGTGTATCATGAGATGACAAAGGAAAGAGGGGTCACACGGGTGTGTTTGGTTGGACTTTTGAAAGTGCTTTTGTTTTTGAAAAAAGCTAAAAGTCAATCAAAATGGTTGGAAGCTATGGCCTCTTTCTTTCAGCAAGAGCAGCTTTCAGTTAATTCAGTCCTCACCAGGGTTTACCCGGTTCGGTTTACCCGGTTCTCCGGTTTTTGAATTCAAAATTCAAAAAAATTGTAATTTTGACAAAATTTGAAACAAAAATATGTAAAAAACTAGATGAAGTTTTCAGCACAATGGTGAACAAGAACACGAAAATTCGATCGTTTGATAGGTCAAAAAAATCATGCAAATTTTCTAGGTTGAAAAAGAAGAAAAATTCAAACTAGCAACCTTCCTCGATTTTTTTGACAAACCAAACGATCGAATCTACGTGTTCCGTTTCCACCATTGGACTGTAAATTGGATCTAGTTTTTTAAAATATTTTTTGTTTCAATATTTCATTTTTTTGTATTTTTTCTCTTTAAACTAGTTTTCCGGAATTCTTGTCCGGTTTACCGGGATTTTCGTCCGGTTTACCAGTGAACCGGCCGACCGGTTTACCGAAAATTTTGACACTTTTTTGTTCAAATTTCGTTATTTTTATTTTTAATCCGGTTTTAACCGGTTTTTCTGATTTTTGCGGTAACCAGACATCTCGATCCGGTCCAGTTTTTCCAGGCAAAACGAGATCGTCAACCTTGGTCCTCACTGTTGCTGCAAGGTGGGACTGCGGTGTCCGCCATGGGTGGCCTGCTCACCTCACCTGCCGCCATGGCCCGTCTCGCCAGCGCGTCCGCCGCCGTGACTGAGCTTGCCCGCTGCCATGACCCTTTTCGCCCGCGCGCGACTTCGCCCTGCTCGCGACGGACGCCGCCCACCTCAGGCAACCGCGAAGCCCGTCGAGCTCGAGGCCCGGGCGCCGCCATGGGAGGCCTGCTCGCCTGCCGCCATGGGCCTGCTCGCCGCCTCGTGCGCTCGACCCTGCCCTGCTCGCCTTGCGCGTGTGCCAACGTGCCATCCTGCTTGCCCCGCGAGCGTTGCCGAGATGGGTTTGACGGGGTTGTGCTGCTGCGGCAGCGGGCGCATGCGAGGACGTCGAGCAGCATGGCTTCAGTCTCTGAACGGTGTTCTGCGTGGTGCCTGCAAACTGCTTGAGGGAATGTTTCCAAGAGCTCTGACTTACTGCCGCCTCCCTCGATGCGTAACGTTTATGTTTCTAATTCTGCACTATCTTGTTCCCATGAAAGGGGTTCTGTTGAGAGGTAGAAAATACTATGAAGATGCATATCTTTTACCATTAAATTTACTGTCGAAGGAACTACTTTTATTCATCAACTGAATGCAAAACAGATACATGCTGGGTGAGGTGCGAAACTGTTGTTCTTTAGAATAGTTTTGAGAACATCACGTGCGCAGCTGTGGCCTGTGGGATGGCAGAGAACGTGACCAATTTTGTTTCTCAGACGATGAGAATTTTAGATTCATGAGAATTTGGTCTCTTTTGAAAAACGAGTGGAGTCAGTACGATGCAATTTTATTTGCTAAAATTAAGTTTTATTTTTAAAATGGTTATTTAAGTGTAAATCTAAGAACACCACATCGTTTTACAATCAATTTCCATATAAATTGTTTCTCAGATCTTCAGGTTAGATAGCTTTTTCACAGCCACCGATGTTTCTAACAAACGGCTTTCAGCTTTTCCATATTTCACAGATCACAACAGTTTTTTCCACAGCTCAGAACCATAACATTTTTCACATGCACAACCCAACCAAACGCACCGGAGATTCATGATTCCAAGTGTATGTTTCAGAAGCCATTCACCTGCTTGTAATCCGTTTCTGAAAAGATCGAGATAGGTGCGACATCTTCTACTATTTTCAATAAATAAATAAATAAATAAAATCTTTTCCCTCTATTAGAAGCTCCCGCATGTTTGGTTGCTAGCAAAAGCCATCCTTGCTAACATATCAAATTATCGCCAATAGTAATTGTTTGTCATTTGGATTGGTGCAAATTTGCATGATTCTTGCTCACCTTTTGATGAAGTCATGGGTGCAAGAAGGATGAGCTAACTTTTGCAAGCCAGTTGTGCTCCTATCTTTGTGGCAAGCTAGGCTATCTTTGGTTTGGCACCTAAGTTTTTAGTCATGAACAACTGGTAGGGCAGCTCGGGGCACAATCCAATCAAGCCTCAAAACCACATTGAGTTGGAAACGGGCGACCACAACATCATGCAGCTTGATGAACTTTACATGCAACTCACTTAAATAAATGTGAATGTTACACCATAGCCAGCTATTGCAGTCTCATAGCAATGCTAAGAGAAAGATGAAACTATAAGTAAATATCGTTCCAAACATCCTCCGCAGGAACAAACGAGCAAAATTGGAGCCAACACCAACAGTAAGACGACCCCTTGTTTCTTCAGGCAAATGGGTTTTAAATGCTCCTCTCCACCCTAGTCGCCGCTTTATCGGCATAATCAGGAATCCTAGCTGCCAACTAGATGGGTTCCGAAGCAAGAGGGTCATGAAGGTAGATAGGCAGACCACAATGGCAATGCGATCATTAGCCGGGCTCAAAACAACATATGCTCCCAATGCAAATCCTATAACCATACTTCTTGTTGCCTGCTCCATAGAAATCACAGAGAGGAACATGTAGACTGCTCGAAGCGTTGGATGGACATGCTCTGACCCGGCATAAGTGAGCCAGATGGTGGACAACGTTGAGCCAACAAATGCAAGAGTGTTTGCCATCACAAATGCCTTGAAGGTATATCTGTGTGACAGAATTGGTGCACCGGCATGTGGATGTCCATCCGATATGTAGCCACCAGGAAGGGTGAAAACTGCTGTAAACGTGACTGTTGAGACAAGCACAGAGCCAACAATCAAATTTTGAGCGATGTTGGTAAATTTTTTGAGCTCATCTCCAGATGACTTCCCAATGCTGAACTCATCGATGAAATGGTCGAGGCGACGAGGACTAAGAACAGCTCCAGTCCATGCCAAACAACGGAGGATAATGACCTGTGGATTCTACCATAAGAAAATCAAAAATTCAGGAAACCAAATGACAGAAAATAAAATATGGAAGGAAAATTCAAAGAGACAAAAAACATGCAAAAGAAGAATGTAATTTTAGCTGAAGTTTACCAGTGTATAACTAATTCCTTTGTCAGTAGCCAGTACAGCAAGGTCTAAGGCAGTGAGGCCTTGGTTGTTCACTATATTTGGCAGTACACCTTTAGTTGCCATGAGAAGGCTCACAATCATCTGGTCTGCATTCTTGACAGCAAGATGCAGAGGTGTGTTCCCTTCAGAATCCATGACATTTGCCATTCTTCCAAGCTCTGCAGTACCACAGAAATGCCAAACAACTTTCCATTTCTTGTGCACAATAGCAATATGTAGGAAATTTCTTCCTCTACTGTCAAGTAATTCGTCACAATCAGGGCAAAATCTGCAGAGTTCATAGATGAGCTGACCATATCCCATTTTAGCAGCAATATGCACTGGAAATGAACCATTTGAATCTGAGACATATGCTGGAGAAGTATCACGGCGCAGTAACAGCTTCAATGTGGAAATATTTCCAACAGATGCAACGTAGTGAAGAGCAGTACTGCCTGTATCATCAACTTCCTTCAGAAGAGTTGGCTTCCACTGCAGCAGTTCCTTTGTCATTTCTGTTACTAAAGAAACTTCAGTAAAAATTTCAACTTCATAAAATCCACAAGTCTAAAAAATGAAATGAAGGAACTGAGTCTAGCTCAGCTGGTTAAGGATGTGGATGTACATCATGACCACCCAGGTTTAAGTCCTTTTCAAACCCAAATTAAGTCGCGTAATTTTCCTAATTAAAAGCCAACTGGTTTCTCCTATGTTGGTCAAGTTTATACATTTTTCCTTTTTTTTAAAAAAAAAACTTGAAATGGAATGGCTAATTAAATGTACTCCCCACTAGGTTAAAGCACATTTCTGTTGTATACGGAGCAATTTAAGTATAGTTAAGCTCCAGTTACATATTTCCAGCAAGATCTAATTTGAGCATGAGCAGATACCATCCAGCCTCAAATTCTTATTACTAGCTATCAGGGATAACTAGTCAAGTGGTCACACGAAACCTAGGTTCCACGTGTTGTAGTTGCCATGTGTGTTCAGTCAACACAATACAAACTCAAACATATTATCGCTCTGAACATTGAAGATTTCTATTTAGGGAATAGTGATGAAGTACATGCACTCCCTGTTGTCTTAAAAAAAAACCTGAATGAGAGGAAACATGTTTCCTAATAAAATTCCGTATTATGCACATATATTGGATACACTGCAATAGAATGGAATTAAATTAAAGTAAAAATAAAATAAAATAAGTCATGCCTTGCATTCAAATATAGATAGAACCTAGAAACACTCCAATACTATTACAAAGAATTGATTCTTTAGCTTCAGGTATCTTACTAACTCATGTCACCTAAATTTGATGGATTGTGAGTATTTTCAACACAACTGGTTCATCTTTTCTATGGTTCAAATCCTGCTTTAGGAAGGCGTTATTCCTCGCTCGCCTAGGCGCGCCTAAGCGCTAGGCGGCGGCCTTCCGCCTCGCCTTGGTGGGTAGGCGCTTCCTAGGCGCTCTGGGCGCTTACGCGAGCGCTTAGCGCCGCCTAGCACCGTCGCCCAGCTCGTCGAGAGGAGCTTTGCGAGGAAGAAGACGACCGAGAGAAGAGAAAGAGTGAAAGAAGGCAACCGGGAGAGGAGGCCGAGCTCCGCCGTCCTTGTTGTGTGCCGCGCTGCCGTCGCGCCGGCCATAGACCGAGCTCCACTTTCCTTGCTGTATGCCTCAGAGGAAGGAGAGCGTGTGGCGGCGGCTGTATCTAGGGATGCAAGCGGTGCGGGCCTGGCCGCAAGGCCGCCGGGCCGACCCGCGCCGCAATCCCGCAACAGTCCCGTTTGGGAGCCCGCTTTGCGGAGACGGGACGACGCGGTCGTCCCGCGGCTGCCCGCGGCGCCGCTATCCCGCAATTCCTGAGCGTGCTCTGCTTCGCCGACGCCCGCCGCTCCCGAACGCGAGGCGCTACTGCATAAGCCATCACCGCGGGCCCTCTCCATCCGCTCCCACGCGGCCGCGATCGGAGCGTCCGCCATCCTTGCCGCGGCGTCGGTGGTCCTCCGCGCGCTCGCGCTCCGGCGCCTGCGCAGCACGCCCGGCGGTCCAAGGGGTAGGCGATGAGCGTCGCGCTGTGGCTGTTCTTCTGTCGCTCAGGGACATGTCCATGGCTGTGGCAGAGGAATTTCTTGTCAACTGCACCTCCGGTTTCTGATTCGTCTCCTTCGGATTTATCTCACTATCCAAGAGCTTGATCCATTAATTGTTGGCGGTCGATTGATATGGATAGAGATTGCCAATTGATTGATTCATTGGGGAGGTCAAATCGGATTAGATTTGCTACCCTGCAATGTGGAAGAGTAAGATCGGGAGCAAGAAAGAAGAAAAGCTTTCGCCAGGAGGAAGCCGACGTCGGGCCAGACACGTTCCGCCTTGCGCTGTGTGAGAACCAAGCTTACGCACGCTGCGTCCGCGTACGAGCTTGCGGCGACTTAGCGGGCAGCCGCGTAGTCCCGCGTGCAAGTTGCGGCGATGTGCGGGCAGCCGCAAAGGTCCCGCAAACTCTTTGCGGCTCATGCGGGACGCGGGGCGGGCAGCCGCATCCCGCCCCGCTTGCATCGCTAGCTGTATCCGTCTGGTTGTGCCTGGTTGTGCGTGGCGATGGTGGTGATTGAGGGTTAGAGCAGCTGAGAAGGAGTTGGGCTGGTTGGGCCAACATAGCAGAGAACGAGATGGGCTGGTTGGGCCAGAAAATAGCAGTCCGTCTCATGAAGATTTATTCTTTTTTCTTTTTATTTTTTGTTTTCAGCCATATAATCCTGTGTTAATTCTAAAAATAAGTAGCGCCTAGGAGAACGCCTAGGCGCTAGGCGGTGCCTCACCGTGTAATTAGCGCCTAACGCCTTCCTAAAGCAGGGTTCAAATACAAGTCCAATTCTTTCAGTCAGGCAGCCAATTCTTCAGTCGTCAAGCAAGCACATACATCTAATTATTTTACCCTTGAAGTACTCGAAACATTATTCAAACATTCGTCCAACCTCAACATACTGCTCTCATGTCCTTTTCAATAGTAAGATTCTCTCCACATGTGCCCCCTTTTCACTTTTGTCTCATGATTAACATGTGGTCTAGATTAGGACAGCCTGTCTTTTGATAAGTACACACCAAAAATTCCAATGTGGCCCAGAAACATTCGTGTCAGAGACTTGCAACTCTGGAAGCACCAAGTGCCCACCAGCACTTAATCCATTACGACAAACTCATCATGTTAGCCTCACCTACTCTTTCGGTTTAGCCAAGACAGCCCGAAAAGATAGCTACCATTAGCTTACACTGGTTCCACTTGAATTGAGATTAGTCATTGGCTTACACTAAAAATCAATGGAGGGAATATGAACGATCACAACAAACAAGGACATCCATCAGCCGGCTGTGTCGATTGTTTTAAAACCAGTGACATCCTAACTTCTAACAGATTCATTTTATTCAACGACCGATTAGTTCAAGTTGTATCCAAAGAGAATTTCCTGATTTAGATAATCTTCTCCCAGTACCAGAATTCCCAATACCAAATAAATCTGACCGCCTAGATCTTAAATATATTCCATTTCTAGTTTTATTCATTGATTCATCATGAACAGAACAAGGGAGAGCTTGAACTCAATAGGCAATAGATTGTCAGGAACTCACCGTTGCTTACGAGCACAGCAGCGTGCAGCACCGTGCGGCCTCCCGGACCCGTGAACGAACGCGACACGGGCACCTCCTCCTCATCCTCGTCCTCCGCGTCCCTGTATGACCTCAAGAGCATGCGCACCATCCCGAGGGACCCGGCCGCCGCCGCCATGTACAGAGGCGGATCCCCGGCGCCGCCGCACACCGCAACGAGCCCCGGGTCCGCGGCGGCGAGGGCGCGCGCCGCGGCCTCGTGCGCGCCCCGCACGGCGTCGTGCAGCGCCGTCTCGCCGCGCCTGTTGGTGGCCCGGGTCAGGGGGCGCAGGGAGGAGGATGAGGGGGAGGAGGCCGAGGATGAGGACGAGGCGACGAGGAGGGCGACGACCTTGTGCGCCCCGGCGCGGGCGGCGAGGTGGAGCGGGGTGTCGAGCGCGGCGTTGCGCGCGGCGAGGAGGCCCGGTGCGCGGCGGAGCAGGAGCGACGCGAGCTCCGCGTGCCCGCCCGCGGCGGCCGCATGGAGGAGCGTGTTCCCTCCAGCCGTGGCGGCCGTCTCCAGGTCGGGGGCGGCCGGGTCAGCGAGGAGCGCCTTCACGAGCCGGCGCTCGTCGCCGGCGCGCGCGGCGCGGAGCAGCTCGGGGCTCATGGTCGGTCGCACAACGGCCAGCGGCCGCGGGGTGGGGCAGGATGCGGTGGTGGTGGGCGTCGATGGCGGCGAAGTCTCCGCCTCCGGCGAGGCCATCGTGCGCGCCGGCGTCGGTGGTGGGGACTGGAGGGGGGTGTGTTGCTTTGGATTTATGTCACTGATGACTTTGCTCTGCTTCGAACTTTGGCCAACGGATGCGGATAATTTTGCACAGCAGCCCTCTGGTATTATTGTAATTACTGCATGTCGTGTTGTTCTAAAATAAAAAGGTTCTTTTGACTTTATGCGATGTAATAACAACTGCAAGGGCAACTGCAAGTTTACCAAACTGATGGTGATAGCAACATGCCTTTTTTTTTTTTTTAGAGATGGAAAAAGGATTCCATTAACTAGAGGCTGACTGAATATCAGCAGCCACAAGATCACTTACAATAGCAGGATTGCCATCTGGCCAGATGATCACCTCCAAGTTTTGCTAGTCTATCTGCTACTGCATTACACAATCGGGGCTTATACATCACCCTCACATCGACAAACTCCGAGTACATGAGATACTTAATATCACGAAAGAGTACTCCATCCGTTGCCATGTCAAAAGCTTGAGAAGTCAGTGCTGTTCGGACGTTGATAGCATCAGTCTCCAACTCAATTTTTGATATCCCAGCATCCAGGGCAAAAGAGAGGCCTTGAAGGACAGCTATTGCTTCAGCTTGCATTGCACTACTACAGTGTGTGATTCTTCCAACACCAGAGCCCATAGAAGTCCCGTCATGATCTCTGATTATAAATCCCCAGCTGCCAGAACCCAATCCCTCCACGAATGAACCATCCACATTTAGCTTCAGATAATCATTGTTTGGTGGTTTCCATTTTTGCATCTGTATAGGAGCTCGACTCTTTGGTTTGAGATGCTGCATGTAGTCTGAATAATATCGCAGAGCTAACCCAGCAGTACTTGTAGCAGACTTCTGTCCCTCCCCTGCATTTGTATCATTTCGAGTCGACCACAGAACCCAAAGCAATGTCACAATTTTCAGTTGCAGTTCCTCGTCCTACTGCCACAATTGCCTAAACACATCATATGATGAATGCAGCCCTGCTAGAATGTCTCTCCTTTCTTCCAAAAGCAACTCACGCCACACTGCCTTTGCAAACTTGCATTTGAAAAACAAGTGTCCTGCATCTTCATCTAGTCTGAAACACATAGGGCACCTTGTATCAATGTTCATTCCTCTACTCTGAATTCTTCTCTTCATTGGCAGGCTATTGTGAGCTAATCGCCATGCAAAATGCCTCACTTTATTAGGAGCTGGTATGGACCAAATCTTTTTCCATGGGAAAACTGTACTTAATGCCGGACAGTGAACAGTTTGGCCAGAACTAGGCCCATGTTCTGTAGCTTCACTATCTATACTGACCTTATATGCTGATTTCACACTAAAAATCCCCTTGGAATCAAAATGCCAGGCCACGAAATCTTCACGATTGTCACGGAGAGGTATAGACAGGATAGTATCAACATCATCCTCGTGGAGAACCCACCTGACAAGCTCATCATCCCATTGGTTTGTTACTGGATTGATTAACTCACTGACTCTCTGAAGCAAAACAGGGCCTCAAACAGTCCGTACTTTCCTTGTTGAACCTCTTGGCAACCATGGATCATCCCAAATATTGATAGTTTCACCATCTCCGACTCGCCATATCATTCCCTTTTTAAATAAAACAATGCCTTTGGTAATACTTCTCCATGTGTATGAAGCCCCGTTCCCTGCCGCAGCCGTCAGTATGTTACCATCAGGAAAATATTTTGCTCTAAGCAATCGCCCACATAATGATTCTGGATTTTGTATCAGCCTCCAGACCTGCTTAGCCAACATGGCTAGGTTGAAGTGGTGGAGATCGCGAAAACCCAAACCACCATCCTTTTTAGGCTGCAACAATTTCTCCCATGATAACCAATGCATTTTGTCCTTCTCCTGTTGGCTCCACCAATAACGGCAGATCATGGTACTTATGTCATCACACAAAGTCTTAGTAAGATCAAAACAAGACATGGCATAAGTCGGAATTGCCTGAGCAACTGCCTTTATAAGAATTTCTTTACCCGCCTTTGACAATAGTTTTTTCTTTCCATCCCTGTATCCGGCTCCATATTTTATCTTTTATATATTGAAAAGCTTCTTTCTTGGACCTACCAATATACACTGGTAACCCCAAATATTTTTCATTGATAGTTTCTGATTGGACTTGCAGGGTTTGTTTTATGGACTCCCTCTTGGCACTGCTTGTATTTCTGCTGAACAGTATAGCAGACTTCTCTTTATTTATTTTTTGCCCCGAGCAATCCTCATAAACATCAAGGATATTTTGTAAACAAGCTGCATTGTCTTCCGTGGCCTTCATTAAAATCAAGGAATCATCAGCAAAAAGTAAATGTGAGACACTGGGAGCACCTTGGCAAATCTTTATGCCCTGCAACATATTTGTAGCTTCTGCATGGTGTAATAGAGAAGAGATTCCTTCAGCACAAATCAGAAATAAGTATGGTGATAAAGGATCCCCCTGACGCAGCCCCCTCTGTGGAATGATCTCATCAGTTAATTCACCATTCACCTTGATCCTATATTTCACTGTACGAACACACTTCATTAGCAACTTGACTAACTCATCATGAAAGCCCAATCGTGAAAGCATTGCTTCAACAAAATCCCACTCCACCCTGTCGTAAGCCTTACTCATGTTAAGTTTCAAAGCTAGATAGCCATCCACACCTTGTCTTCGATTCTGCAAATAGTGTGTCATCTCATATGCCACAAGTACATTGTCCGTTATCAAGCGACCAGGAACAAATGCACTTTGGTTTGGTGATATTATATCATTTAAAAAGACCTTTAGCCTATTGGCTAACACCTTTGAGATAATTTTATACAGGACATTGCAGAGACTTATTGGACGGAGGTCCTTCAAGCGTTGTGGATCAGCTACCTTTGGGATAAGTACCACTGTTGTAATGTTCCAACCTTCTGGGATATCCCCCCCATTCAGAACCGCCATGACTTCCTCCTTAACCCGACCTCCTATTGTTTCCCAGAATTTTTTGAAGAAAATTGCAGGCATACCGTCAGGCCCTGGCGCTTTAAGGTCCCCGATTCCATTTAAAGCTTCTGAAATTTCACTCTCTGTGTATGGTGAGTTCAGAGACTCATTCATTTCTTGCGTGACTCGCGGCTGCACCTTGTCAATCACTTCTTGTAGATGAGTGACACCTTGTGAAGTGAAAATTTCTGCATACTGCTCTGCAATATGGTTCTTTAAGTTTGCTTCCTCAACCCAGCTCCCATCCTCTCTCCTTAGCCGTTTAATCCTGTTAGTCTTACGCCTCTGTGATGCATAAGCATGATAAAAACTCGTGTTGCGATCCCTATATGAACTGAGCCATCCTCCTTAAGTAGTATTTCAATTAAATAATACAAATAATTGTGGTCTACACAAAAAGCTTAACCAATATCTTTGTCACTTACTCCTTTTTTAATCACCAATTACTAGAAAAATAGGAACGGAGGAAGTATTACTTCGACTGTGGTACTACGAATAAAACCAGGAGATAATTGCACTTCAAGCGAGGGAATTAGGGGTTCTCATAACGCATAACTACTTTTTGGGGGGATCAAAAAAAGAATAGAGGTCTGACAACTTAAGAAAAAATCATCTAATAGTCATTTTATATTAAAGTGAATAAACATTTACTAAAGTCTATGTTTCGATTGCCAATTGTTCGAGGTGGGGTTTAGGTTTGGTGTTAGGTGGAGGTAGGGTTTTTTCTTTAGAACATAGGGAGCACACGTATTTTGTCAAGTGTACAACAGATAGTATATGACCAAAAGATAGGAAACATCTCACGAGCTGTGTGTGGCAATAACAAATAGATATAAAAAAGTGGGCCTTAGCTAAATTCGAGGTAA
Source organism: Eragrostis curvula (assembly GCA_007726485.1). Classification (NCBI taxonomy): domain Eukaryota; kingdom Viridiplantae; phylum Streptophyta; class Magnoliopsida; order Poales; family Poaceae; genus Eragrostis; species Eragrostis curvula. The sequence continues at coordinate 15,123,570 of CM017442.1, forward strand.
TAACTACACAGCGGACATGTTGAGTTGTTTGAACATGGCTGAAGCCCAAAATGTAAGCCCCCTCCAAAATCTCTAGTGCTAGCGTGACCAATTGGAGATTAAGATTACTGGGAAGACCCGAGATATAATATGATTGGGTGACGACAAGCAATGTGCAGAGAGCAACAATAGAGACATAGCAACAGTTTATTATAGACAAGTTACTGAGATGGAAACATAGGTGCTAATCCAGCGGTTACATCGTCAGAGACCCGGCCAAGGTGGGGCATAGAGTGGGGAAGCATAATCAAGGCAACAAATGAAGATGAAAGACCGAAAAAATCACTTACCATTATTTCTCTTTGTGCTCCCAACAAGACGACACACAGAGAGTTACTTCGACGTACTTTGAATGTTTAACACGTTCAGAGTCCAGATGAAGCATAAAGGCACCTGATAGCGACTTTAGGATTACATGTTATAGCTAGCGTCAAGGTGTGTAGATACGAACTAGTACAGGGTCTTAAACGAACAAGTGTTTTTTGGGTTCAAAAGAAAAGCCGGCGATGGCGCGTTTTCTAATCTATAAAGCGGAGATGCTGCATCATCATTGTTGCGATGACGATCGGAACGCTCTACTGCTAATCTACGCGGAGATAACAGCAGCCAACATACGATTCCAACAGTGTTCAATACGCATCGCTCACAGGTCACAGCCATCGGTTGACCGTTTGTGGCCTCCAAAAGCAGAGGACCTGCTACGTCCTCTGAGCAATAGACAGTCAAAATAGTATACTGAACCTGAAACAGAATTTGGACCACGTGGAACAGCAGATACGCTGGAGTTTTTTTGTCAAAGGGGTCTTGCCCTAGTGGTTAAGGCAACCGAGTAGCACCTTTGAGGTCCTGGGTTCGACTCCCGGTGGGAGCGAATTTTCTAGGATTTAACGGCATTTGTGCTTTCAGCGGTATTCGACGAGGCCGTCGACAACGAGGCGCCAGTGGTGACTTCGGGAATCTGGAGAATTTGCCGGCTCAGTCTTCGAAGATGCTCATAGGGGTAGGGTTTGCGTATGTACGTTCATAGAGGTGAGTGTGCGTGCGTTGTGAGTGTCCGAGTTGTACTGTGTAATATTAAAAAAAAAAAAAAAAAAAAGATACGCTGGAGTTTTTAGAATGCTGTTCGAGCTGCATCCGGAGACACGGATCCACGAGATTAAATTAGTTTCAAGAGCTCGGGAAGAGCGGGAGACCACGTGGCTTTGTTCTTCTTCGTACAGCAAACGTGCTTTCCATTTTAACCACCACCACCTCCTCCAAAGGCTGCGCCGCACGGCGTGACGCCAATAATTTTCTCCACCACCGTGCGCAGCAGCACGACGCGCAAACGAGGGGTGGTGATGGATGTCGGCAGCGTTGGAAAGCGGTGGCCGCGGACGAACGAACGGGAGGAAAGCCAGAGCCCAGAGGGGCTGCAAAAGCCCGCGGGTCGGCTTGGCTTTTTGTTCCCGCTGCTGCGCTGTCCACGCACTCACGCCGGGTGCCGGCCGGATCGAGAAACCTGGCACGATCTTAAGCTGCGCGCCCGTGGAATCAACGGCACGGAACCTGTCTCGCGTCACCCGGCTGCCGCCCGCTGAGGGATCTTTCGTCCACTTTGCTCTGGCCACACTTGGTGAAGATCCAGACATAAACGTTAACGCATCCACACAGTGAAAGCATTCCTTTAATAACTGATTTTTGTATCATGTGCATGATATAACGATAATTCGTGACGTAACCCGTCCGCTCCCGAGTCCATCCGTATGCTCTGTTGTGCCTTCGCCAGCGGGGAACCAGGAGCGAAAAATAACAGGGAAACCCATTAAGCCAATTTAAGCAATAGTAAGAGTAAAAAAAATTGTTTTGTCACTTATATGGCTTGATTAGAGCATATATGAATCTAAAAACTAAATGTAATGTGCATCGCCAATTTGATTTTGTTAATATAATACAATGGAATTAAACATTAAGTAACAATAACCGAGGTTGGAGTTCCTTTTTTTTCTTGCGCGGGGGGGGGGGTTGGCATATGGCCCCCGGCCCTGAGTTCCCCCAGTTTGTCTTGCGCACAACACACTACCATGTTTCGGAGGAGCGCAACGTCGACGGCAGCCCAGGCTCAATGCTCGCGCGCTTACCGTTAGTGCGTTGGCCATGCATCGCTGCGGACATCATACGTGCTTCAGACGCGTTGAAGGAGTTCACCGCAACAGCGACGTGGCCCTGCTCGCCCTTGCTTCCGCCGTTCAGCTCCCGACTACTCCTGCTGGCGCCGTGCCTGGAGAGATCCCCAGGCCGGCGGTCGTCTTGCGTCGGCAATTTGATATTGAAGAGTTCAAATAAACAATATCTTTTAGGCTGATGCAAAGATGATTGTTGATTATGCTCACTTTGGTGATGTAGTTACTTTTGACACTACCTTTGGAACAAATACAGATTCCCGACCATTTGGTGTATTTGTTTGATTCATTCATTTTAGAAAATGTGATTTTTGGGGCCGCCCTCATGTATGATGAGACATTTGAATCTTTTAAGTGGTTGTTTGAAACTTTTTTGCAATGTCATAGCAACTAGCAACCTATAACCATCTACACCGATCAAGATTTTGCCATGGGGAAGACTGTTTCAGAAGTATTGTCAGAAAGTTGGCATGGATTATGCAGTTGGCACATAATGCATAATGCTATGAAGCATATGAGATGTGACAAAAATTATGATTCAAATATTCTTTCTGAATTCTCTGCATGCATGTAAGAGTACGAGGACATGGGAAAATTTGAAGAAGTCCTCATAAAGTTCACAAACGGAGTTGGTTAGATAGCATTTATAATATGAAGGAGAAATGGGCTACATGTTATATGAGGAATGTGCACTCATTAGGAATGCCCAGCACACAACTAAGTGAGAGTTTGAACAACGACTTAAAGGATTACTTGAACTCAGAGTTGAATATTGTTCAATTTTTCAATCACTTTGAAAGAGTTTGTACAGGGAAAGCGAGATAAAGACATTGGTTCAGAGTATGAATCGAGAAAGAAGGTCCCCACAAGTCTTAAAAGTCCTATGCTACTGCAGGCAGGTACAGTTTACGCACCACAAATATTTGAAGGCTTTCAAAAAGAATATGAATGATCTCTGACAGCATACACAAAAATTTTAGATGATGAGGGTGCGCATATTGTTGGGAACAACTCTCAATCAACATTCTGAGCGTGAAATGGAGTACCTCGTTGTAGGTGATCATTCTCAAGAGAAAGTTTCATGTAGCTGCCAACAATTAATTCGAGAGAGTCAGAATTTTGGTGCAGCCATGCATTAAAAATTCTTTACTTGATCAACATCAAGCAATTGCCACAAACATTATGTCCTAAAGAGATGGACACGAGAGGCACGATGTGGAACATTATGTCCTAAAGAGATGTTTTTTTCACAGAGATTTAGTAGTTTGGCTTCCCAAGCAGTTAGGTCTGAAGATTGCTTTTGTGTTCATGGACAATGTTCTTCGTGCTATATATTGAAAAGCAAATGGAAGAAAATTTTCAAGGTCTGAACAGTAGCCATTCTAATGCACAGAGCACACTGCAAATGCCTCAGAACCTCCCAAGTGTTACAAGGCTCAACCACTCAAGAAGAAGGAGAGCAAAAAGGGTGGATCAAAAAGAAAGAAAATGTGGTCTGACAAACTGCACAAAAGAAACAGGGAGGACTCCAAAAGGAGAAATTTTGAGGTATAACCAAACTAAACAATTTCCCTCTTTTCATGTTGTTTCAACGATTCCTTCAGAATTTGAAACAATGACAGGGAGAAAAGGAGACACAAGCAACACAGTCACAACCATTGACAGAAAAGAACTTGGAGAAATCCAATAACTGTGCTTTAGGATGATGGTTTTACCGGCTATACACAGCTACTGATGGTACAAATCACATCACAAGATATCAGTTTTAAATATATTACTTCAACCATGTTTTCTACTTACAAATTTCCTTGATATACAGGGTGATTCAGGATGTCAAGATATCAGTCCAGAAGGCACATTTCAGTTTTAAGCCTGTAGCTGCAGGCTAAGAAGCAACTAGTATTGTGGCCGACAATAGTAGACTAGCTGAAAATATTTCCGTAATTTTTGTTTATTTTTCTAATAAGGACTAGCAAAGAATCGAACCAAATATTGTCATAACTTGATTAAAAAAGTTTATGCTTCTAGGTGTAGGTGATCTCTTTCACCACGGCCCAATACTTGGTTCATTTCCTAATTACGCCTGCAACAATGCAATTTGCGCCATGTTGATATTGTCTATTAGAGCAGGCAAACATTTTTTTTTTGATCCGGCAGCAATGAGTTAGTCTCCGTCCAAACAGATATCAGGATCCTAATCCAGCAAAACTGACGTGCATGCACCTGTGGTTAGCAGGGATTTGCGGCCTCGCGGATCTAGCGTCGCTTCCTAGATGGGCGACAAGGATTGCTATGGCAAACTTTGCCATAACCCAAGGAAAGGCAGAGGATACGGATCCGGCAAGGATTGCTATGGCAATTTTTTTCATAACCTAGGTAGTGTTTAGTTTGATGAACCAAGTGGTACATGTATAAGACGATGCAGAATCTAGCACGTCTTTATGTTTGGTTGGCTGAACTGAACCAACTTGTTCAAGAAAAACGTTGTATCATCTCGTTCAAGAAAAAACGCCGCGCCACACCGTTCATGTCCGTTCACTCTGCTAATCACTTGTGATTAGTGATGATTAGTGACTATAAATTATTCTCAACTATTATTAGCTAAAATTTGTTATAATCAGAAATAATTATTATTTTAAGTATTTAGTGGTGTTTAATGAGACCTTAAAATATGATTACCGTTGATACACCTCTTATTTATAGCTGGCTATAGAATAGCTTATTCAGTGGCCACTTATGTATCGTAATTTATGACATTCGTGTATTGTGATTTATGATATTTTGTTACGTGATTTACTACACTTTTACCATGTTTTTTTTAAAACGTGTGTGAACGCTGATATCGTAAATTTGTTTAAATTTATTGCAAATCCGTGATAAAGTTATCGTAAAACTGTGTTATCGTAATTTACGACATTTTACTACAGTGATTTACAATAAATTTGTGATGTGTTTTACTAGACATGTCGTAGTTTTGCATACAACACGTGTTCTATAACATGATATCGTAAATTTTATTCAAATTATTGTAAATTTCATTTAAAACAGAAGTGGCTATAGAATACGCTATTCTATAGCGGCTAATCTAATTAATTATAAGTATAAAATATATTAAGTTATATGATGATTAAAAATAAAAATTTAAGCAACTAAACACATTTATGTATCATCTTATACAACCAACCAAACATTTTCATGTATCATATATACACCAACCAACCAACCGACTTTGGTTCCCTAACATAACAAAATTGGTCACAACCCAACACACTCCTTATGGAAGCAGAGGATACGGATGCCAAATCCAGCATTGGAGTCACATTGGCGCCTTCTGGCTATGTGCTTCCACTCGGCAAAATCTTATTTTACAAAGCTTCGGAGCATGCTGGTTCAATTTTTTTTTTTTTGAGGTACTGGCCAAGTATCCAATTTTACTACCACAACTTGCGTTGAGTTATAACATTGATGGCACGGCCGGGAAGCTCATATGAAAACATATTTTACTGCATGAAGTTACTGCAGGGATCCTTGGATGTTTTCCCTTTTCCCAATTTCGGACAGAAAATCTGTGATACAAGCTTGGCGCCTGCATCCACTATATATCCGTTGTAACGAGAGCCGTTCCCGCGCTAATCCCGGTGCCCAAATGCAGCCATTTGACGCGGTCTCCCCTGTTCCTCCCGCAGACAACGCAACGCTGCCTCCTCCTCAAGCGTTGGCAACCACCGAAGCAGCGCACGCGCGCGAGAACGTCCTCAATTTTAGCAAGTTCGCGCAAAATCTGCATGCCTAATTATACCTTCTCGCACCTCCTCGACCCTCGGAACGCATTTGCTTCCCACGAGGCGTGGCCTCCCCTGTCGATCGGTCGAGCGAGCCTGCCCTGTTCTTGCCTCGCTCCAACGCTTGCTAGCTCGGCCGGCGTCGACGACGTTGTTTTCTGGTGGACCGGTCGGGCGAAGACAGAATAACGGTGGTCGGCTTCATTCAATGATGGCAGCGTCGGTGCCTCCGTGGCGGCGGCGGTGGACGCTCCTGCAGGTCGTGTTGATCTTCGCCGCCGTCGTCACCGCCGCCGTGGCGCAGGACTACGACAAGGGCGGCGGCGGCGGCGGCGACGGCGAGGACGAGGAGGAGAAGCCGCAGTTCAAGGCGCAGGAGTCGTGCAACGGCGCGTTCCTGTCGTACACGTTCGTGGAGCGCACGAAAGAGTACCCGCGGGTGAAGAACGCGACGGCGCAGGCGTACGCGTTCAAGGCGACGGCGTCGGTGCTGAACACGATGACGGAGGACCTCAAGGCGTGGCAGATGTTCGTGGGGTTCCAGCACAAGGAGATCCTCGTGTCCGTCGGCGGCGCCGTGCTCATGGACGGCACCGACTTCCCGGCCAACGTCTCCGGAGGCGTCACCTTCGCGGGGTACCCGCTGGCCGACCTCCTCAACTCCATCGACACGGCCGGCGACCTGACGCAGATCGAGAACAAGATCGAGATCACGGCACCCAGTTCGGCGTGAAGCCGCCCGGGAAGCCCATGCCCAATACCATCAAGCTGGCCAACCCGGGGTTCCGGTGCCCGGCGCCCACGCACAAGGACAGCGTCATGTACGTGTGCTGCGTCAAGGACCCCAAGTTCAAGTCCAAGAAGGCCAACAGCACGCGGTACCTGGCGCGGCAGAAGGCGGACCTGACGTTCGCCTACGACGTGCTGCAGGCGACCACCAACACGTACCTGGCGCAGGTGACCATCAACAACTGGAGCCCCATCAGCCGGCTCGACAACTGGAACCTGACCTGGGAGTGGAAGCGCGACGAGTTCATCTACAACATGCGCGGCGCCTACACGCTCCGAAGGACGGCCCTTCCTGCGTGTACAGCCCGGCCGCCAGCTACTACAAGGACATGGACTTCACCCCGGTTTACAGCTGCGAGAAGCGGCCCATCATCGTGGACCTGCCCCCGGAGCGGGAGAAGGACAAGGACGTCGGCAACGTGCCCTTCTGCTGCAAGAACGGCACGCTGCTTCCCCCCACCATGGACGAGGCCCGGTCCCGGGCCGTGTTCCAGATGACGGTGTACAAGGTGCCCCCCGACCTGAACCGCACGGCGCTGTACCCGCCGCAGAACTGGAAGATCGCCGGGAAGCTCAACCCGCAGTACGTGTGCGGGCCGCCGATCCGTGTCAGCCCGCAGGAGTTTCCCGACCCGTCGGGGCTCATGTCCGTGACCCCCGCCGTGGCGTCGTGGCAGGTGGCGTGCAACATCACCCGGCCCAAGAAGCGCGCCGCGAAATGCTGCGTCTCCTTCTCGGCTTTCTACAACGACTCCGTGGTGCCGTGCAACACCTGCGCCTGCGGATGCGGCAACGACACGGCGACGTGCGACCCGGACGCGCGCGCCATGATGCTGCCGCCCGAGGCGCTGCTCGTGCCGTTCGACAACCGGACGGCCAAGGCCAGGGCGTGGGCCAAGATCAACCACTGGAGGGTGCCCAACCCCATGCCCTGCGCCGACAACTGCGGCCTCAGCATCAACTGGCACATCGTCAACAACTACAAGTCCGGCTGGGCGGTGCGCATGACCATCTTCAACTGGCAGGACTACACGTTCAAGGACTGGTTCGCGGCCGTCACCATGGGCGCCCACTTCAGCGGCTACGAGAACGTCTATTCGTTTAACGGCACCAGGATGGAGGCGCCGTTCAACAACACCATCTTCATGCAGGGCCTGCCGGGGCTCACCTACCTGGACGGCATCACCGACGGGAAGACGCCGGGGGAACCCCGGCTGCCGGGGAAGCAGCAGTCCGTCATCTCCTTCTTGAGGAAGGACGCGCCCAACATCAACATTGCCAAAGGGGAAGGGTTTCCCAAGCGGGTGTACTTTGACGGCGAGGAGTGCGCGCTCCCGGATAGGATACCGAAGGCATCCAGCGCGCACCGGCGGGCTGGGACAGTGAGCCTCGGTCAGGTTGCCATGGCGGCGGCACTGGTGATGATTGTGCTGCTTGTGGACTCATTACGCCTATGATGAGTGATCGAAACTTCTGGGGATTACAGAAGAATTGTCTTAGAATGCGCATTTTCTGAAACTTCGAATTAGAAGGGGACGTTTTGTTTTTCAATTCAAAGATTACAACAAGATCCCCGAATGAAGGAAATGAAATTACAGAAAACTGCACATCTGTACAAGTGAAGTGTGAGAGGCCGAGAAGATGGACACGCTGATTTGAGGGGGAAGAAATGGTTGTTGGGGCGGGACACGTGTATGATGATTTGTTGTAAGGAAAGAGGGCATACGACATTGCAAGGTTGTGATATCTGTTGATTATGCATGCGGAAATACTTCGGTGGACCATGGCTCGCGTCCTAGGAAGGACGGCGTCAGGTCCGTTAGTTTAAGGGGCATTGGCGTTTTTACTCCTAGTTTGCATCTCAATTGCGATTTTACTTCTCGTTTTTCAACTTTGTGATTTTACCCTTGTTTTTTCAAACTGAAGCAAAAATCTACCCCTATTTTGTAATTTTAGCCCCCGTTTTGTTTCAAAACCAGGAGTAAATAGGGATACGTTTTTGTTTCAGTTGGAAAAAACAAGGGTAAAATCACAAAGTTAAAAAACGAGGGGTAAAATCGCAATTGGCTTCGAAACCAAGAGTAAAAACACCAAATTCCCTTAGTTTCAAGATGGTCCGACTCAACCGCGTCAGAGATAAGACCCGGCCGCTCTTGTCGAACCGTTCACGCGAAAGGATAAGACACCGCTGTAGCCTATCGTCCTCCCGAGTCTTCCTCCCAATCATCGTATCCTCTTCCTCCTCAACGACGAACAGAGCAGCCGATCTCCTTTCTCTTCCCATGGCTACCCTCATCTCTCCCTCACCCCATCAAAGAAAAATTTTGAATCGAAGATGGCGGCGCACAGGACCGTTAGGGTTCGGGATTTGGGTTTGGGGGTGGATGGAGGGTTGTACCTCAGAAGAAGCTGTTGGGCGGCGGCCGGACCGGCGGTGGGAGGCGGCGAGGCGGCGAGGGCGCCGCCGAAGCCGCGGGTGGCACGAGGGCGGTGGGCAAGGTCGGCGGCGGACTGCAGCAGGGGCGGCGGGTGGGTGGCTGCCGCAGGTGGGCTAGGGTCTCGCCGGAGGGCCGCCCTGGCGCACGCGCCGGGGCGGCGTTCTGGCGAGACCCTAGCCCGGCGCGGCGGGGTAGCGGGCGGGTCACGCGTGCCTCTGCGCGGCTCCTCTGTCCGAGCGACCAGGACCTCCTCTATTCACGAAAGCAGACGGAGATAAGGTGCGCCGTTAATTGAAAATCGATCGATGGCCGTTGGATCTTAGACGGATGGCTCAAATATTTAGGACGCGCGAGCCATGGTGCACCATATTCACATTCTTATGTATGCTCATGGGGTTTCCATTTTATTTCAGTTTCTTTGGTGTTCCATAAGCTTGTGAATTTTTATTTTTATGCTTATATAGTTAGGTTTCATAGCGCTTTTTTATTCTTTTTTTGTGAAACACAGACACATATACTCACTACACGCACGGATATTTATCCCTATGAATACACGAACACACAACCTGCCCCATGAGCGACAATGAGAGACTTAGGCAACTAGTCTTGAGATTCACAAAATCATCACAAACGTCTTGCTATTGACAAGAGCATCGCCTACCACTGAAAGAAAAATTAGCTGTAAATAAAACATTCATGCCAAATCTAAACTTCAACCTGGATGGGTTGGTACGTACACAACAACACAAGTCCACTGTAGCGACAGACCAGCAAAACACGTAGCGGCGGTTAAGAACGTGTGCCGCCGCTACACTGGCGCCGAGGCTACTGTTGCGTTGGACCGTACCGCCGCTAGAAAAATTAGTAGCTGCGGTCCGTAACAACAACCGCCGCTACAAAATATTAGTAGTGGTGGATTGAAAAAGCGACTGTGGCTACAAAATAAGAGGATTATAGCGGCGGTTTTTGTTTCAAGCCGCCCCTACAAAGCTGTTTGTAACGGCGGATTTAGTTTCAAGCCGCTGCTAAAATAGATTGTTACCATTGATTAAAACGACTTATATACAAACTTATCACGATTAAAATGACTTATATACAAACTTATAGATTGTTACCATTGATTAAAACGACTTATAGTTTGTTACCACTAGCCTGTCAACCCGTGCACATGCACGGGCTAGTAAAATCTCTCCTATTTTATCTGATATAAGTTCATAAATGTTGTTGCATGTCTGAAATATAAAATTTTAGAGAGCACTATTACTATTAAATGTACTTTTAACATATTTGCAAATTAAAATGTAATTTAAAATATATGGTATCGAAATATTACTTTTTTGACATCTCTCTCTCTCTCTTCGTTTTCTAGTATGACATTTGCTGTGATAAAGACTACTATTTTAAAATGACTTCTTTCTTACTCACTAAAACTTACATTTCTTCCTCTCAGTTGCACGCGAACACTTTTAGTTGGTACCCTAGCAGCAATATACAGAGGTTTTCTAGCAATGTTAGTCATTACATTCATTTGTTGGAGTTGTATTAAATGAAGAATCCACATGTTATAACCAACCTCAACTATTTCTTTTTCTTCAAACACATATATGCCCATGTATTCTTCCCTACGATTCATCTATGCTCTCTAGTATGTATTCTTCCCAGTTTCAAAAAAAAAAAAACCGCATGTATTCTTCCCTGTGATTATTAATCAATGCTCTCCAGTATGTTGTATGTATACTTCCCTGTGATTAATCTATGCTCTCTAGTATGTATTTTCCCTGTGATTAATCTGTGCTTTCTACTATGTATTCTTCCCCGTGCTTAATCCGTGCTTTGTCTCCGCTTATTTTTGTATCCCCATGCTTAATTGATACCCTGTAAATTACAGCATTGGAAATTACCCGTCTAGTTAGATTTCTTAGTATTCAGAATTTTTTTCTTGAATTGAAACCTTAGCTTGGCTTGTAAATTGAGGCTTTGGAATGCACCCTTCTATATAGCTGATTCAACTACAATAGTTTATTTGGTTTAGAGATAACAACTCAAGCATACAACGATATAAATTACATCTAACATCTCAGCAATATACGCCATGCACATATCAAAACTTGGTGTGATTCGTTAGACCTATCTATGTGTGTTGAATATTTATTTTTGATTTTTGAGTAATCATGAATGTATACAGATCGGTATTACTACTATTACTACTACATATTATTGCTCATTCTAACCTACTGAGCAGCAGGCAAGATTGGGAGTAATGTCTAGAATGCTAAAGCGATCACTTAATCTGTTATTACCATACATATATCAAGTCCATCTATGCCATGCGAACTGTAGTGTTGCATAAGTTTTGTTGTGGGCTTACCAAGAACTTGACGGTTTGCAGACAATCTGTTGCCTCCACAGATGCTACAGTGGAACACAGCAGCATTATATTGTCCCTGTCCAGCTAGCTAGCTAGCATGATTATGGTACCTGCGCACTTTGGTCAACCCAGCTTTGCCAGATAGGATGTGTTGGGGGAACGAGGGTCTTCGTAGGACGTGCTGAAGCCCTCCAACAGAATCTTGATGTGTTCTCGTCCGCCTGAAGTCTTCTGAGGGGGAATGAGCCTTCGAAGCACCTCGCGAAGCCCTCCTTGGTCGATGTCGTCGTCCGTTGGTTGATGCGAAGCCCTCCCTCTCGGCCTACGATGTCGGACGAAGGTTGTTCCGTTCAGGTTCCCTGTGGTTAATCGCGCGAAGCCCTCCTTCTCCCGCGATGCTGGGCGAAGGGGTTTGGCCTGTTGAGAGAGTCGGATGCGATGTGAATGATTCCGTCCTTGGCTCGAGGCCCGAAAACCAGATCTCATTACAGGATCATCTGCCTCCATATTTATAAGGGACGAGATGATTATATTTACATGTATGCCATTGGCTACTTTAGCATGGCTCTTAGTTTGGTAACTTCGGACTCCTGCGCCGTCTGCTTCTTTCATTCTTCCTTCGCTGGTGGCTGTTGACCTTCGCGTGGGTCAGAGGGGCTTCGGTGTAGTTCCCAACATTAGCCCTCAATTGGTGATGTGTTATTAGTGTAACTAAAACCAGAGGCAATTTTATTTATCAATTTATGATTGCACCGTGTGCCTTTCTGACCCATACACGTGTCTTGTCGTTTTCGTTCCGTACTTCTTTTCCGTTCCCGATAGTCGCTTCCCTTCTATATATCTTCATCGTGGGCGCGTTGTTTCTTCAATCGCATGTTTTGCGCATCTTCTTTCCTTTGGTTATTCCAATCCCTTTCGCAATAGGAGATCCTTTTCCTTCGTCCTTTTTCAAGATGTCTGGTAGCCGAAGGTCTAGCGAAGAGCAAGCCAAGAAGAAGCTGCAAACTCACAAGACCTCGTCGAAGGACAGCTCCGATAAAGCTGTCAGCGAAGCTAATGCGACGGCTTTGGGTGCTGCTGTTCCTTCGGCAAATCAGCCGAAGACTTCACATTCAGCGAAACCATCTTTTGCTTTTAAGCCTCCGGTGATTCGCTCCGCATTGGATTTGTTCTCCATTCCGGAGGATGGGGGTAGCAATTCTTCTGGGTCTAAAGTTCAATCCATCCCTAAGAAAGTCATTTCGAATGGTTCTTCTTTAGTTGCAAAGGATATTTCTGCTTCTACAGTTGACGTTCACGATGCCAGTGCCGCTAAGAAGGCCAAGATTCAGGACAAGGCTTCGAAGGGTGCTGATTCTGTTCTTGCTAAATCCGGATCGAAGGCTAAGATCCAGGACAAGACCTGTGTTAAGGGTCCTGATATTCCTCCTGTTGCCCCTGTTCATGATGAAGGAGTAGCCGAAGCTTCTGCTCAAGGTTGTCTCTCATCTCTTAGTATGGCTGAGCTTCGTCAAATTGCTGATAACTTGAGACCTCTTACAAATCGCTCCCAGGTTCAACTTCCTTCGGAACCGGGTGTTGGGCTTCGTGAGCCCCTTAGCCCTTCAGCAGGTGGTGACCTTTTCCTACACTCAGTCTTTGAAGCAATGCTTGGAGAGTTTCTCCCTTTTGACATGACTTTTGATTCAGTCGAAGCTGCTAGGGGTTCTTTAGCTCTGTGTGACGAGGTGTCTTCGAACACCTTCGTTATGAGTGCCAGGGCCACTGCGCCCTTTGTTGCTGCTGCAGAGAGGGTTCGTTTTCCTCAAGTGGAGAATGAACTCGTACTTCAGGGTGGTGATGCTCTATACAAGTCTTTACTATCTTCGCAAATGAAGGTAAGTGGTTTGTTATTTTTGTATTTACCCAGCTGCTTGTCTTTCTAACTTCGCTCTTGTTATCGTCAATCGCTTGCTATTACCCAAGCCTCCCTTCGCCAGTTTAATGAGCTGACTCTGGCGAGGGCTGATCGAGACCGTCTTCGCAAGGATCTTTTGGCTCTTGAAGCAAAGATCAAGGAGAAAGAGGATGCACTTGTTCTTAGTGAAAAACGTGTGATTGATCTCTCTATTGAGAAGGAGACCCTCGTCAAGTCCACTGAGGATTTTAAGGCGAAGGTGGCTTCTCTAGAGAAACAGCTGGAGGATCTCGATTCGTCCTTTGCGGAGGCTTTGGAGGCCAACAGGGTCCTTCGCGGAAAAGTTGAAACCGCGGATCAGGAGGCGGCTTCTTTTGTTGAAGCTGAAGAGCTTCGCCTGTCTTCTCTTTGCAGTCACATTCAGGACGCTCTTATCTCAGTGGGGACAACTCCTGATCAAATCCCTGAGGACGCTTCGACTGAGCAGCGTCAGTCTTGGCTCTCTGTCAATATTCCTTATGTGGTGAAGGCTTGTAGAGCCTTCTCTACCAATGCCGTTCATCTGGCTGTTCGGGACCTCCTCCATTCTCTTGATGTCGAAGGGAGTAATGCTTTGGCGAAGGTTGCTTCTGACGACTTTAAATTTTCTGCCGTTGATTCTACTCCCCGTCCTGTGTTTGAAGCTCTCATGAAGGTCGCCAGTCATTTTGACGAATCCTTCTGGAACCGAGTGCAGTCTGTCGGTCGTCTACCTCAGAGTGAAGTACAAACAATTTATTTTTGCTTCGGGAGAGGGGTTACATCATCCCTTCGAACTTGTATCTTGTTGAGAATTGTTGTAATCGTTGTAAATTTTATGCTATTTTGATTATTTTTTGCTTGATTTTTGGACTTTAGGCTTCGTCTGATATTTCTTTGAGCGAGTTTGCTACTCCAGAGCCTTCGTCAAAGGTTTCGTTGAGCGAATTTGCTTCTGATGGGCCTTCTTCTCCTCGGAAGGCTCGTGTTGAAGATGCTATCGAGATTTTGAGCTCGTCTTCTTCGGAATTTGTTTTGTCTACTGACTCTGATCCTTTGTCCCCTGTCGAAGGGATCGAAGGTTATGTTTTCCCTCCTGGTAGCCTTGTTGGTGTCATCAGACTTGGTCTTCCTGATTCTGAGGTTTCTGGGGTCGTAAGTCTCGTGATGCTTCTTCTTCTAGCCGAGGGATTTCTAGGAAAAGGGGCGGAGGTCGCGGTCGTCGCGGTCGCTCGGCTGGCCGCGAAAGTTCATCTTATGGATTCGATGCGGCTTCGCATGTTGCGTGGATGTCTTCGTCTGGAGTGGTCGACCCTGTTTTTCAGAGGCCTTACTCGCCTTCGAGGGGGTTTGATTTTGGTGAGTATAGCATTATTTATGAAATGCTGTTAGAACTAGGGCTTATTGTAAAGCAGGAACCTGACGATGGTTCCCTTTAAACAATGATTTTTGCTTAATAAAGCTTTTCTTTTGGAGCAATCTTTCGAAGGTCTTTGCCAGAGAGAAGATTTCTTCAATATCTTTCGAAGCTTTTAATGCTTCTTGCACGATGACCTTGTGTTTCCTTTAAGGAACGCAAGTTTTCGTGTTTTCGTTCTTTGATATTTGAACATTTTCATGCGAAGGATCGCGCTTTTTTCCTTTTGCGAAGGTTTCTGTTTGTCGATACTTGGGTAGATTAGGCTTTCTTTGTTTATCTTTCCCTTCGACTCTTGTCTGGAGTCTTTGTATCATCCCTCGTGATACATCGATCCAAACTAAGATTACACCAAATACTTAATTAGTGTAACCTTCGGATTCTCTAGGCTTTTGGGCCATCGCGCGCACTACCGAAGAAATGTTCTTGGTAGACACGGCTCATGTATCTCTGATATATCATGGACAAAATTTTTAGTCCGAAGGTCTTGGGCGATGGGGCCTTTTGCTTTCTTCGGATGAAATGGACATTCTTCCTTCCAGGGGTTTCGCCATCTTCAATACTTCTTGCTTGGAGTTGGTCTCCGAGGACGTTGATCACAGAGATGGGACCAGGAATCTTCATGCATAGATAGCCCTAATGTATGGCCGCTTCGAACTTGTTGATGGACCCCCTTCCGAAGATTGCATTGTAAGGATAAACAATGTCAACCACATCGAAGGTCACATCTTCAGTTCTTGCGTTGTCTCCTTCGCCGAAGGTTACTGGTAGGTTATTTTTTCCCAGCGTTTGGATAACCTTTCCAGTGAAGCCGATTAATGGTATTCCTGCTGGTTGTAGTGTTTCGTTTTCCAGCTTCATCTTTCTATATGTAGAGGCGAAAAGGATATCAGCTGAACTTCCTCCATCGACAAGTATTCTGAGTACATCGAACCCTTTTATATTTGTCTTGATGACCAATGGGTCTGAGTGAGGTCGATCCAGGTCCCTTGCGTCTTCTTTTCCGAAGGTGATGTGGACGTGGGACCACTTGGTTTTCACAAACGGAGCCCTTGATGACACGTTATGTACCCTTCGTATGTATTCTTTTCTTGCCCTTCTTGAATCTAGTTGCTGGGTCGACCCTCCGGAGATAGCGTTGATGGTTTGTCTTTGAGACGTGTAGCTTGTTTCTGTGTTTCTTCCATTGTTTTGCTGATTCATTTCTGGAGGCGGTGGCAATGCTGCCAGGCTTTGAGGTTGGGAGTAGGCATATTGATGTGCCTGATGCGAAGCTTCTCTTGAGTAGTTGACAACATGATTGACAGAGTGCGAAGGGTATATTGACATTGGGTTCCCTTGAGAACAATTTTCACGATAGTTACTTGTATGTCTGATGGCCTTCTTCGCCTCTCTTTCTGCAGTCCATTCCTGTTTGAATTGTTGCAGATTTCGGCACTGCTTTGTTGTATGGCCTTTTCCTTCGCCATGCAACTCACAGTATGGAGTGCGAGAACTGCTTCTCTGATTGTTTTCTTTGTTTTTGTCTTCGCAATCTCTATCATAGTTGCTTCGCTCTTTCCCTCTTTCGTCATCTTTGGTTCTCTTTTCATCGCCCCTTTCTTCTCTGTTTTTGAGGTTGTGTACCCTTCGACTGTTATGATCTCTCGAACTGTCTCTGTTATCGTCATACCTCCTGCTTCGACTCACTTCTTTTTCTTCTTTATACTTCTTTTCATCTTTGATTAGCTGGGATTGTTTCTTTTCGTCTTCTTTTTTCCTTCAGAACTCATCATCCGACCTCGCGTACTTCTCGAAGGTGTCCAATAGTGCGAAGATAGTCTTGGGTCTCTTCCTTGTTAGTGCAGAGTGGAAAGGGCCAGCCCTCAAGCCTTCCATCAGTGCATCGATAACTGTCGAAGCTCCAACGTCCTTTGCTCTTGACTTTATTTCCATGAATCTCTGCATGTATTCCCTTAAGCCTTCGTCTGGTTTCTGTTTGCAAGAAAATAGTCTTCCCTGATGAATTTTTGATGCTTGGAAGCTTTGGAAATTGTTTATGAACTCTCTTCTTAATTCGGACCACGAATTAATTGATCCTGGTTCAAGAGTGGAAAACTATGTCTTTGCTACTCCTTCGACTGCCATCACCAAAGCTTTCGCATACGTTGAGTTTGATCCTCCGCCCGATTCTACTGCGGCTTCGAAAGACATGAGGAACTCTCTCGGACATGTTTTTCCTTGGTATGCCTTTATCTTCGGCATTTTGAAATTGACCAGCCAAGGTTCACTCTGTAGCTCTTCGCTCAAAGGCGAGTTCTCGTTGTAGATGATGCATGGCTGGTTGTCCTTGCCAGAGCTGCTTACTTCGTACACCATCTTGTGCTCGGTTTGTTTGCGAGTCTTGTGGTGCATGTCTTGTTCTTGTTTCTTCAGGTTCTCCATTTCCTCATTGTATTTATTTAGCTTGCTGTCCATTACGTTGATCTCTTGTTGGGCTTGCGTTATTTTTTCGAGCATGTCTTTTTTTAGCTTCGCTGTCTTTTCGATGACGGCCAACTTCTTTTCTCTTTCGATTCTCTCTTGTTCTATGATGCGAAGCCTTTTAGTTATGTTACGTGTTTCGTCGTCCTTTTGCTGGAAACTTCCTGTTTGAGATGTTTCAGCGTTGTTTACTTGCATAGCTCTTAAGGCTTCTTCTTTTCTTGCCACATCTTCGGCTCTTGCTACCTCTTCTACTTGTGCGGCTTTGTCCCGCTCTTCTTGTTCTCTTGCAGTTCTGGCTTTCGTTTCCTTCGCGAGCCTTTCATTTTCAGCTTCGATCTCTGCGCGTTGTGTGTCGCTGACGTTTGTTCTCGACTTTGCTTTCGCCATGTTGATCGTGGTCGTGGGTTCACCCCGCGGACCGGCGCCAAATGTTGGGGGATCAAAGGTCTTCGTAGGACGTGCCGAAGCCCTCCAACAGAATTTTGATGTGTTCTCGTCCGCCTGAAGTCTTCTGAGGGGGAATGAGCCTTCGAAGCACCTCGCGAAGCCCTCCTTGGTCGATGTCGTCGTCCGTTGGTTGATGCGAAGCCCTCCCTCTCGGCCTACGATGTCGGACGAAGGTTGTTCCGTTCAGGTTCCCTGTGGTTAATCGCGCGAAGCCCTCCTTCTCCCGCGATGCTGGGCGAACGGGTTTGGCCTGTTGAGAGAGTCGGATGCGATGTGAATGATTCCGTCCTTGGCTCGAGGCCCGAAAACCAGATCTCATTACAGGATCATCTCCCTCTATATTTATAGGGGACGAGATGATTATATTTACATGTATGCCATTGGCTACTTTAGCATGGCTCTTAGTTTGGTAACTTCGGACTCCTGCGCCGTCTGCTTCTTTCATTCTTCCTTCGCTGGTGGCTGTTGACCTTCGCGTGGGTCAGAGGGGCTTCGGTGTAGTTCCCAACAGAATGCTTACCATTCCATGATCTGGATGATTCCCTAGACTGTAGGCACCTTGGAACTTTACTCGCGTAGCATGCCATGCGTAATCCATTTGCATATTTGCTTGATCTAGCAAGAAGAACCTGAACACCATCATACGTTTACCGCGGCCGGAACCCCTTTGGCATCCTCCAAACAGAGCATACCTCCTCATGCCGGGCTCTAAGCTTTTAGCAGACGTCCACGTTAGTTCGCTAATTATCTCTATTGCATGATCTCTTGGGGTGCCTGTACGCAGGTCAAGAGAAACCGAAATTAATTAACAAAAAATGCTGCAACCGACGCCTTGATAAGTCCTGATTTCCTACTACACCTAAGCATACGTTTCATCAACTTAACAGTTGTCCGGGTTTAGATGTTGTTGATGATTCTTCCATGTGTGCTCTTGGCTAAATATAGTCCAAATATTATGCCCGCCGAATATATGAGTCCAGGGGGAACACGTGGACATGTATTAAAAGTATCTTGCGGTATTTATGAGATAATAAATGATAAAGGCGGTTATTTAGATCGATCATGATATATTTTTAAAAATTGGAACTGTATGAACGGAACCTGTATACCGAAATCCGGGCACGCAACAATAGTTTAATCAAGTGAATTAGGAATATAGCAAACTAATTTCATGATCAAGCATAAAAATTAAAATTTATTTTTATAATTCATATTGTTGATATAGAAGGCATAGGTAATCAGCTAGCTAGACTACCATAAATTTCAGTATGCTCAACTAAGTTGCATCTATTATTGTTTGCAAAGGGCAAGCATGCTCGAGTAGTACTTTTGAGGGAAGCAGCCAGCATATATGTCAAGATGCGTAACTGTAAAAGCTTGAATTTATTAAACATTTTTATTTTCTAGATTTACAGTAACATCACTCGATAGTCTTAAGGGAGCTTTGAGGAAACATGAACATGCATTGGACACTCACCTTTTTCTCTCGATAGAGTTTCTTTGCGTGACTGCCATAGATTGTATGCCCTATTGATCCGGTATGCAGTAGTACTTTAGGAAGGATCTTCAAGATGGAAATAACACATGAACATAAAAAGCTTGATGATGGCTTGCGGTCATTCTGGGGCACCAGACAATTCTGTCTGGGCAAATCCAGGCGATTGGTTCCATTAGGCAGTAAGAACACAAACCCATTTTACTTGTCTTCTCTATCTCTTTTTTGTACTCCTCTTTGATGTTTTCTTGCTGCTGCCTCTGCTTATGGGATCGTGATCAACAACAGTCAGAAAGCACAGATTCGACAGCACATCTGAGGCATTAGGGGCAGCAGTCTTAGTGTATTTGAGATGATAGCCTATGCACGCGCCATGCGGCCGTTAAGATGACAGCAATAGAAGGGATACAGTTTTTATGATCTTCATGCATGAGGGTACATCCAGCTGCTGCTACTCGAAGCAATGGAAACAGGTCTCACCTTGAGGTTTTTCTTTTCAGATAAAAGACCGACCGCATCTTGAAGTATTGGATGTCAAAGTGGCCGGAGTACAATTCCTGTGTTCGGATACCAAGCGCTCAAGCACCCTCAAGCAGATCTCGGCTTGCAGGTCAGTTGAGGAAGGATGCATGCAACTGCTACTCCATGGCCTCATCTCCGGTCTCTGCCATGAGGGCGAAGCAGTGTCGCGTTCCTATTGTTACCTTGCTGACAGTAAATAGCCTGTAGTAAAACAATGCATGCACCATCCTTACTCAATTGGAGACTCCTGGACGGCGGCGGCAAGGAGGCTTGTGGGGAGTGATCTGACCGATGGAGGCGAGGCAAACAGGACAGGCAGCAGCAGCACAGATGCCATCTCGCTCACAACACGTCATGTTTTCTACGGACGTGACCCGGCAGCGTTGTTCACCTGCGGGTTCGTCTGCCACAGCGGCGAGATGTGCGGTGGCTCAGACTTGCTGAATCCTTTGACTGGTGCGGCTGCCGCCGCGAGCGGAGGAGGAGACGGGGTGATCAAACGTGGCGCAGAGCCCAGCAGCAATGGCCAGTGGCGGAGCTTCCTTGTGGCCAAAGGTGGCCATGCGCACCCCCCCCCCCCCCCCCCCCACCCCCGTCACAGCTCAAAATGCACTAGAGAAACAGTATTTTTCGCACTGTTCAATGCTTTTTAAGCAATTTTACTACTACCGCCCCCCCCCCCCCCCCCCCCCCTGAACTTCAGTTGAAGCTCCGCCACTGGCAATGGCCTTGTGGAGCCGCCCCTCGATCTCATCTGCGCTGCGGCGCTCAACTCGCCTCCTCCCGCAGTCGGCGCTTTGCGATACACATGAGGGAAGCGGATCTTTTTTAATCGTCGTTTGGGTTGAAAGGCCTGTGGAAAGGATTACATAAGATCCTATGGTTAGGAATTGTTAAGCATCTAAATTAACGGTTAGATGTTTTTCTTTTTTTCAGAATTTTTAGGATTTTTCTTCGATTAACGTGAGGGCTCCAAAAAGTTTTTCTCAGAATTTATAGGATTTTCCTTCCATTAACGTGAGGGCTCCAAAAAAAACCTCCAATTAGTAAATATAAGATAAGATTGTTTCAAGCCGGAAGGCACGGAAGGTAGAAAGAGGCATGCGGCCACGCCGGTTTGTCCGTCGATGACGACGTCCTTGGTCGCAACCCCGGCGGTGCCAGGGTCCTCAGACGTGGGCACGAAGGGTACGTAGCTGCACAAGCCGCTCGATGTGGCCGTCCTTGTACGCGCGTATCCCTCCAGGGAAATCGACGTCGATCTCGACGACGCCACCAGTCTTGTGGGATGGAGGATTGGAGGAGCCTTCGTCATTGCATGCATAGTGACAAGTGGCAACAAGACTTTGTATCTCCTGCCTATATATATCCGCCTATGTGGAGCTGCTTTATTTTGGCATGTAGTGTTAGCTTATGTCTCAACGACTGTAGCTACTAGCTAGCTAGGGGGGTTTATAGCAAATGTCTTCCACTAAAAAGTGTACCAAATAATTGCCACGCCGTTGCTGCACATCGACATGCTGGCCGGAAGGTCGTGAACCAGCTAAGATGATGTAATGTAAAGCAAAAGGATCAATTGAGAAAGTGGATAGTTACGTGTAGCACGCTCACGGTGCATATGCTTGCAGGTGCCTCTCAATGCAATTCAGGCAAGGCTGAACCTGTAGGTTGGGAGCTTATAGCAAGTTCGCGAAGAGAAGGGGGTTTTTTGATTACGAAGGAAAACTGGAATATTAAAGCAGCACTGGAGTAAAATCTAACCGGATTACCAAAACTGAAATTATTTTGACGTATTCAAATAGCGCAACATAGGACAGCCACCCCAACCAGTATAATATTCTTTTCTTTGAGATTAATTACTATCTTTATTGCGCTATTGTCTCCCAATAGCTTTCTGTGATCTCCCAAAGCAAAAAAGCAGTAGCTTTCCTTGATTAATTACTATCTTTCTTTTCAAGTGAATCAAAGAAAGCTATTGGGCGATCAATGACACTCAAGCAAAAAAGCAACATGCATGCTATAAAGAACACGGTTGTTCGATGTACAAAGGCAGTGGCGCTTAGACAGGAATTTCGACAAGCTTGGGTGTTGCCGGACAAGAAACAGTTCACGCATTCAGGCCGGACTAGTTGCTCTTGCTGCTCAAAACAGTGGACAAGGATATAGGAGCATGTATCTTGCTTCTTTTTTGGTGAGCGTGGCATCTACGGGACGACATCGTCCATGGTAAAGGCACAGGTTCTGTCATAGGCTCTGTTCGTTTCCTCATCTCGCACAACTCTTCTTTGCATATTGCTATGCAAAAGACAGCCCCAGTTTTTGATGTGAAGGGAAAAGGAAAACTTTATACTGAGAGCCAGGTTCATATTTCGGATGGATCAGTAGGGGCATCGGCCACTGCATGCAAATGGGAACCACCGCCTCAAGATTGGGCTAAAGTAAATACTGATACTTCTTTCCATGTTCAGTCAGGTGAAGCAAGTGCAGGTGTCGTTATCAGGGATGAAAAAGGAGGAGTCCTCCTCACGGCTTTGAGGCGCTGCGACATTGTGCGTCAGCGGGGGAGGCGGAAGCATGCCTGGAAGGAATGCGACTTGCCATGGAATGGGTACGACAACCTGTGATTGTGGAGACGAACTGCTCATCTATTATATATATAATTGACCAAGAAACGGAGCCACCACATTCGCTCTAAAATGTTAGAAATTCCCAAGTTAATCCAAGAAAATAAGAAAAAATTACCCAGCACTGCCATTATGAAAAAATTAGTCACAAAACCCCCTACAAACATTTATAAAAAACCTAAATTCGGAATAATAGAAAATAGCCAAAAATACCCTCGCACATATTTCTAAATTACCCAGCATACTATTTAGAATTTTAAAAAAAAGCTAAATTCGAAATAATAAAAAATAGACAAAAGTACCCTTCACATCTATTTCTAAATTACCCACCATGCCATTATGAGTAAAAAAATTAACTAAATTCGGAATAATAAAAATAGGCAAAAATACTCATTACGGCTATTTCTAAATTACCCGCCATGCCATTATGAGCCCAAAAAATAAACTTTGAACAATAAAAAATAACCAAAAATATCCCTAATTCCTATTTCTATTTTACCCACCATACCAATATGAGTCAAAATAGTTAAATTTAGAATAATAAAAATAGCAAAAAAATACATCTTATTCCTATTTCTAGATTATTCACATTTTAAAATAAATCTATTTTAATATTCTAACACAAGAAAAAGAAAACTCAAATCAAAGTGAATATATTTTCTCTTTAAATTGTTAGGAAATACACCTTCGAAAACCACATGAAAAATATAAACAATATAATAATTTAAATCACATCTTTAGCTAAAACTTTACATGCAATGCACCTTTTATTAGAATCCAAAGTCTCCCTTCACCGACATATAATGTAGCTGAAACATGAGTTGCAATGCATTAATTATTTTCTAAATATGTAATGCCTTAATGGTTAAAGGCAAATAATATTTATATTCGATAAGTAAATAGGTAATGAACATGCGTATGCGTGTCAATAAAAAAGGAAACAAAGAAAATAATTGACAAAGTGTAAAGATCACTTTTAAGGTGACAATATTATAGAAATTTAAGATCATACACCCATAACGTTTGAAATATAATCCCAATATATAAACATATATGATAGTTAAAGTTTGGATGACCTTAAACAACCATAACGATCTACGAGGATGCACGTGAGCACGATCCATCTGCTTACATAGTACCACGATAATTGTTGGCAGCGCTAAGTAGACCTCTTTAGTAAAGTCATAGATCTACGAGAAGGATATATAGTTTAGTCTTTAAAGGAACATATAGGTATGCGTAACCGCGAGTGACATGGGGTTGGCTTGATCAAGACTGATCGAGCTATTGAGCCATAGTTACTATATGCTATAAACCTATACGTGCACTTGAGTGCTGTGATTGATGTTCAAACACAGAAACATCATATGACAATACTATTAACAAAGTATTTAATGGTGATATGAGGAGACCAACTTAGATGTCGTGGTGGATGGATTCATATTATAAAGCATGGAACAAGCATTTATTATTAGATCACTTATGTGCTTCACATCAACGGAAACAAAAGACAAGACTATCAAATTGAATATAAAAATAATTA
>CM017442.1:15148576-15252824 GCA_007726485.1 Eragrostis curvula
AAACAGAGCATACCTCCTCATGCCGGGCTCTAAGCTTTTAGCAGACGTCCACGTTAGTTCGCTAATTATCTCTATTGCATGATCTCTTGGGGTGCCTGTACGCAGGTCAAGAGAAACCGAAATTAATTAACAAAAAATGCTGCAACCGACGCCTTGATAAGTCCTGATTTCCTACTACACCTAAGCATACGTTTCATCAACTTAACAGTTGTCCGGGTTTAGATGTTGTTGATGATTCTTCCATGTGTGCTCTTGGCTAAATATAGTCCAAATATTATGCCCGCCGAATATATGAGTCCAGGGGGAACACGTGGACATGTATTAAAAGTATCTTGCGGTATTTATGAGATAATAAATGATAAAGGCGGTTATTTAGATCGATCATGATATATTTTTAAAAATTGGAACTGTATGAACGGAACCTGTATACCGAAATCCGGGCACGCAACAATAGTTTAATCAAGTGAATTAGGAATATAGCAAACTAATTTCATGATCAAGCATAAAAATTAAAATTTATTTTTATAATTCATATTGTTGATATAGAAGGCATAGGTAATCAGCTAGCTAGACTACCATAAATTTCAGTATGCTCAACTAAGTTGCATCTATTATTGTTTGCAAAGGGCAAGCATGCTCGAGTAGTACTTTTGAGGGAAGCAGCCAGCATATATGTCAAGATGCGTAACTGTAAAAGCTTGAATTTATTAAACATTTTTATTTTCTAGATTTACAGTAACATCACTCGATAGTCTTAAGGGAGCTTTGAGGAAACATGAACATGCATTGGACACTCACCTTTTTCTCTCGATAGAGTTTCTTTGCGTGACTGCCATAGATTGTATGCCCTATTGATCCGGTATGCAGTAGTACTTTAGGAAGGATCTTCAAGATGGAAATAACACATGAACATAAAAAGCTTGATGATGGCTTGCGGTCATTCTGGGGCACCAGACAATTCTGTCTGGGCAAATCCAGGCGATTGGTTCCATTAGGCAGTAAGAACACAAACCCATTTTACTTGTCTTCTCTATCTCTTTTTTGTACTCCTCTTTGATGTTTTCTTGCTGCTGCCTCTGCTTATGGGATCGTGATCAACAACAGTCAGAAAGCACAGATTCGACAGCACATCTGAGGCATTAGGGGCAGCAGTCTTAGTGTATTTGAGATGATAGCCTATGCACGCGCCATGCGGCCGTTAAGATGACAGCAATAGAAGGGATACAGTTTTTATGATCTTCATGCATGAGGGTACATCCAGCCTGCTGCTACTCGAAGCAATGGAAACAGGTCTCACCTTGAGGTTTTTCTTTTCAGATAAAAGACCGACCGCATCTTGAAGTATTGGATGTCAAAGTGGCCGGAGTACAATTCCTGTGTTCGGATACCAAGCGCTCAAGCACCCTCAAGCAGATCTCGGCTTGCAGGTCAGTTGAGGAAGGATGCATGCAACTGCTACTCCATGGCCTCATCTCCGGTCTCTGCCATGAGGGCGAAGCAGTGTCGCGTTCCTATTGTTACCTTGCTGACAGTAAATAGCCTGTAGTAAAACAATGCATGCACCATCCTTACTCAATTGGAGACTCCTGGACGGCGGCGGCAAGGAGGCTTGTGGGGAGTGATCTGACCGATGGAGGCGAGGCAAACAGGACAGGCAGCAGCAGCACAGATGC
Source organism: Eragrostis curvula (assembly GCA_007726485.1). NCBI lineage: Eukaryota > Viridiplantae > Streptophyta > Magnoliopsida > Poales > Poaceae > Eragrostis > Eragrostis curvula. The sequence goes on from CM017442.1 coordinate 15,150,250, forward strand.
CATCTCGCTCACAACACGTCATGTTTTCTACGGACGTGACCCGGCAGCGTTGTTCACCTGCGGGTTCGTCTGCCACAGCGGCGAGATGTGCGGTGGCTCAGACTTGCTGAATCCTTTGACTGGTGCGGCTGCCGCCGCGAGCGGAGGAGGAGACGGGGTGATCAAACGTGGCGCAGAGCCCAGCAGCAATGGCCAGTGGCGGAGCTTCCTTGTGGCCAAAGGTGGCCATGCGCCCCCCCCCCCCCCCCCCCCCCCCCACCCCCGTCACAGCTCAAAATGCACTAGAGAAACAGTATTTTTCGCACTGTTCAATGCTTTTTAAGCAATTTTACTACTACCGCCCCCCCCCCCCCCCCCCCCCCCCTGAACTTCAGTTGAAGCTCCGCCACTGGCAATGGCCTTGTGGAGCCGCCCCTCGATCTCATCTGCGCTGCGGCGCTCAACTCGCCTCCTCCCGCAGTCGGTGCTTTGCGATACACATGAGGGAAGCGGATCTTTTTTAATCGTCGTTTGGGTTGAAAGGCCTGTGGAAAGGATTACATAAGATCCTATGGTTAGGAATTGTTAAGCATCTAAATTAACGGTTAGATGTTTTTCTTTTTTTTCAGAATTTTTAGGATTTTTCTTCGATTAACGTGAGGGCTCCAAAAAGTTTTTCTCAGAATTTATAGGATTTTCCTTCCATTAACGTGAGGGCTCCAAAAAAAACCTCCAATTAGTAAATATAAGATAAGATTGTTTCAAGCCGGAAGGCACGGAAGGTAGAAAGAGGCATGCGGCCACGCCGGTTTGTCCGTCGATGACGACGTCCTTGGTCGCAACCCCGGCGGTGCCAGGGTCCTCAGACGTGGGCACGAAGGGTACGTAGCTGCACAAGCCGCTCGATGTGGCCGTCCTTGTACGCGCGTATCCCTCCAGGGAAATCGACGTCGATCTCGACGACGCCACCAGTCTTGTGGGATGGAGGATTGGAGGAGCCTTCGTCATTGCATGCATAGTGACAAGTGGCAACAAGACTTTGTATCTCCTGCCTATATATATCCGCCTATGTGGAGCTGCTTTATTTTGGCATGTAGTGTTAGCTTATGTCTCAACGACTGTAGCTACTAGCTAGCTAGGGGGGTTTATAGCAAATGTCTTCCACTAAAAAGTGTACCAAATAATTGCCACGCCGTTGCTGCACATCGACATGCTGGCCGGAAGGTCGTGAACCAGCTAAGATGATGTAATGTAAAGCAAAAGGATCAATTGAGAAAGTGGATAGTTACGTGTAGCACGCTCACGGTGCATATGCTTGCAGGTGCCTCTCAATGCAATTCAGGCAAGGCTGAACCTGTAGGTTGGGAGCTTATAGCAAGTTCGCGAAGAGAAGGGGGTTTTTTGATTACGAAGGAAAACTGGAATATTAAAGCAGCACTGGAGTAAAATCTAACCGGATTACCAAAACTGAAATTATTTTGACGTATTCAAATAGCGCAACATAGGACAGCCACCCCAACCAGTATAATATTCTTTTCTTTGAGATTAATTACTATCTTTATTGCGCTATTGTCTCCCAATAGCTTTCTGTGATCTCCCAAAGCAAAAAAGCAGTAGCTTTCCTTGATTAATTACTATCTTTCTTTTCAAGTGAATCAAAGAAAGCTATTGGGCGATCAATGACACTCAAGCAAAAAAGCAACATGCATGCTATAAAGAACACGGTTGTTCGATGTACAAAGGCAGTGGCGCTTAGACAGGAATTTCGACAAGCTTGGGTGTTGCCGGACAAGAAACAGTTCACGCATTCAGGCCGGACTAGTTGCTCTTGCTGCTCAAAACAGTGGACAAGGATATAGGAGCATGTATCTTGCTTCTTTTTTGGTGAGCGTGGCATCTACGGGACGACATCGTCCATGGTAAAGGCACAGGTTCTGTCATAGGCTCTGTTCGTTTCCTCATCTCGCACAACTCTTCTTTGCATATTGCTATGCAAAAGACAGCCCCAGTTTTTGATGTGAAGGGAAAAGGAAAACTTTATACTGAGAGCCAGGTTCATATTTCGGATGGATCAGTAGGGGCATCGGCCACTGCATGCAAATGGGAACCACCGCCTCAAGATTGGGCTAAAGTAAATACTGATACTTCTTTCCATGTTCAGTCAGGTGAAGCAAGTGCAGGTGTCGTTATCAGGGATGAAAAAGGAGGAGTCCTCCTCACGGCTTTGAGGCGCTGCGACATTGTGCGTCAGCGGGGGAGGCGGAAGCATGCCTGGAAGGAGTGCGACTTGCCATGGAATGGGTACGACAACCTGTGATTGTGGAGACGAACTGCTCATCTATTATATATATAATTGACCAAGAAACGGAGCCACCACATTCGCTCTAAAATGTTAGAAATTCCCAAGTTAATCCAAGAAAATAAGAAAAAATTACCCAGCACTGCCATTATGAAAAAATTAGTCACAAAACCCCCTACAAACATTTATAAAAAAGCTAAATTCGGAATAATAGAAAATAGCCAAAAATACCCTCGCACATATTTCTAAATTACCCAGCATACTATTTAGAATTTTAAAAAAAAGCTAAATTCGAAATAATAAAAAATAGACAAAAGTACCCTTCACATCTATTTCTAAATTACCCACCATGCCATTATGAGTAAAAAAATTAACTAAATTCGGAATAATAAAAATAGGCAAAAATACTCATTACGGCTATTTCTAAATTACCCGCCATGCCATTATGAGCCCAAAAAATAAACTTTGAACAATAAAAAATAACCAAAAATATCCCTAATTCCTATTTCTATTTTACCCACCATACCAATATGAGTCAAAATAGTTAAATTTAGAATAATAAAAATAGCAAAAAAATACATCTTATTCCTATTTCTAGATTATTCACATTTTAAAATAAATCTATTTTAATATTCTAACACAAGAAAAAGAAAACTCAAATCAAAGTGAATATATTTTCTCTTTAAATTGTTAGGAAATACACCTTCGAAAACCACATGAAAAATATAAACAATATAATAATTTAAATCACATCTTTAGCTAAAACTTTACATGCAATGCACCTTTTATTAGAATCCAAAGTCTCCCTTCACCGACATATAATGTAGCTGAAACATGAGTTGCAATGCATTAATTATTTTCTAAATATGTAATGCCTTAATGGTTAAAGGCAAATAATATTTATATTCGATAAGTAAATAGGTAATGAACATGCGTATGCGTGTCAATAAAAAAGGAAACAAAGAAAATAATTGACAAAGTGTAAAGATCACTTTTAAGGTGACAATATTATAGAAATTTAAGATCATACACCCATAACGTTTGAAATATAATCCCAATATATAAACATATATGATAGTTAAAGTTTGGATGACCTTAAACAACCATAACGATCTACGAGGATGCACGTGAGCACGATCCATCTGCTTACATAGTACCACGATAATTGTTGGCAGCGCTAAGTAGACCTCTTTAGTAAAGTCATAGATCTACGAGAAGGATATATAGTTTAGTCTTTAAAGGAACATATAGGTATGCGTAACCGCGAGTGACATGGGGTTGGCTTGATCAAGACTGATCGAGCTATTGAGCCATAGTTACTATATGCTATAAACCTATACGTGCACTTGAGTGCTGTGATTGATGTTCAAACACAGAAACATCATATGACAATACTATTAACAAAGTATTTTAATGGTGATATGAGGAGACCAACTTAGATGTCGTGGTGGATGGATTCATATTATAAAGCATGGAACAAGCATTTATTATTAGATCACTTATGTGCTTCACATCAACGGAAACAAAAGACAAGACTATCAAATTGAATATAAAAATAATTATAAAAAGCCCAAAATATTCAGCCAAGGTATCCTGTAGCAAACAGGCATTGTTGCAAAGAGCTTAAAAGTGCGAGAGACGAGATATGTGAATCAAAATTAAGAAGTTCGTCACTACAGGCTAATCTAAGAAAATTAATAAGTATTGTTTATTTCCTAAAAGTATATTGTATAACTTTTATTAGTGTTGTGTCTTGTTTCATTGAAATCATGTTATGTGTCCTATTTTTTAAAAATAAAAAATAAAATAGAAGCATGTTCAAGATGAAAGAATGCTGATAGAAGAACAATTGACCAGAAAAAGTAGAGAGAGCATGATGAAACAAATTATGAAAAAAAATGGGAGTTCTGTATTATTAAAATTGCATAAAAAAGCATCAATTTGTTCAATTTGCTTGGTTTAATAAAAGATACAGATATATTATGATTGAGTTAATATTATATCTATTATTTTATATTGTTCCTGTGATTTATCTTTTATTTTAGCCCTTACATAATACTTACATGTTCACTATTTTCGACATGTATCTTTGTCGGCCAATTACCACAATGACGACCTTTACATGCATGGTATCTATAAATATTGGTTAATTCAATATGACATTCAGATAAATGATGACTCATCACACACTCAAATTGACACAGTCGGTGAGCAATTTCTCCAATCAATTTTAGCTATGTTGGAAATGTATTGCTATAAAAATAATAATAACAAACCATGTTCAAACTCCTGCAATATAAAAATAATTCAAATAGTTTAACAAATCTAACCGCGCAAATGCGCGGGCAGCCATTCTAGTTGTTGACTTATGCATTGAACAGTTCAGTTAAACAAAGAGAAGGTATTCTGCAGGACATCCATGCATCGGCCAAGCTCCTGCCAGAATGTATCTTCAGTAGAATAAAAAGAGAGGCAAACAAGGTTGCTGATTTGTTAGCACAACAAGCAATTTCTCGTAGAGAGTTTGTGGTTTGGAGATTTGATTTTCCTGTTTGTGTAAGGACTTTAGTAGAGTCAAAGTCGACAGAGTTGAGTACCGCTCCTAGTAGCAGTGGGAGTTGTGTAGTTCCTGCTTCTACTCTTGTTGTGCCTTAATGAATGAAATATATATCTCTTTTCGCAACAAAAAAAAAAGAGAACACGGTTGGACAAACACAAGCAGTGATGGAGCTTGGGCCATTTTTCAGAGGGGGCCATGGGCTGCACAACTGGGTTGGAGAGGGGTCGGCTAGTGGGCTGATTTCAAGACTTAGGCAAATTACATGGTGAAATCAAGATATGCTAAAAAACAAAAACATGGTGAAATCAAGCTCTTTTGTTGGGGGGGGGGGGGGGGGGGGGGGGGGGGGGGGAGGGGGGTGCACGTCCCCCTTGACCTCGACAAAGCTTTGTCCCTAAAGACAGTGTCTAAGGTAAGAAGGCCTCTCATAAAAGGAAGCATCATGTTTGCTTTTAAAAATAGAAATTATCGTATTGATCAAAGAAAAACATTGCCCACTACCACCATTATGAAAAAACTAGTCAAAAATACCGTCCATGTCTTTTAAAACTTACCCGCCACTAACATTATAAAAACGTTAGTGTAAAATATATTCTGCATACCATTAGACTATAATAAAATAGCTTGAAAGTTAAAATACCTATATATAAGTTTATAAATTACTCATATTGTCCTTACAAAAGCAATCTCCTAGAAATAATAGTCACAAAAATATTATGATGATAAGATAATAATGAATCAATAAGTCATTCCATATAATATGGTATAATAGTTGGACATGAGAATACTAGCTGTGCAAATGCACAGACCACTCTAGGTCTCTAAAAAATATGCCTAATTTGTGACGCGTGCCACACTAACATCAAATTTTCTTACTAATTTATTGGATAGCATTTCTGTATAATGAGAACATGAACAACTAAAAAATATTCTAGCATATTGACGGCGGAACTTTAAGAGAATCCAACCTATAACATACCTGACTTGCTTGAGAATGATATTTATTTTTCTTACAGGGACAATTAAACTTAATTTTACAGGCCTCGTTTTTTTTCAATTATTCGCTGATTCGATTTTTTGCCTTTGGTTGGGTGGAAAGCTTTCACGTGCTACAAAGAGCTTTTAACAGATTTGGATGTGGATGACGGCGAGCCTGTGTTCTTGTTTATGAATTCAGCTACATGATCAAGGAGCTCAGCTGAACTTGCTCCCGGTGGCCGATAGAGGTGGAAGCCATGGTCCACGCCTGCCGACTCAAAGAGCGTCACCGCGCAACCACAGTCACGCATGCGGGCAGCCAACAGCTGTCCACGCTCCCGCAAAAGGTCCTTCTCAGCCACGGTGACAAGCACGCGACGGCATGTCAGCGACGCAATCTCCTCGCTCGGAGGGTCGAGCCGGGGATCGTCGGTGCCGGCACGGCCACCCGTCACGACCGACCAGCTCTCAAGGTACTCCAGCTTCATGACTGATTTGCCGGCTAGCTCAGATGGCAGCCGCTTGGTTCCCCAGAAGTGTGGGTGCACAAGGATGAGGCCCTCCATGTCAACACCGTCGCCGCTTGCACGCACGGCCGTGTGGTACGCGATATTAGCACCGGAGCTGTCGCCGGCCAGGAACAAGCACTTGGGGTTTCCGTGACCGGCGAGCCAAGGGTCGGAGAAGGACGCCACCCAGCGCAGCGCGGTCCAGGCGTCGTCGTAGGCCGCGGGCACGGGATGCTCTGGCGCGAGACGGTACTCCACGGACACGACGAGAGCCGCAGCTCGCGCGGCCAGCTTGGTGCCGTATTGATGGTATGTCAGGTGGAAAGCGCTCTCTGCCACGAACCCACCTCCATGGATGTACACTACAATAGGAAGCCTCCTCCCGGTTGTGGCGGCGGTGGAAGGTAGAAACAGGCGTGCGGCCACGCCGGTGTCTCGGTCGATGAAGACGTCCTTGGTCGCAACCCCGGTGACGCCAGGGTCCTCAGACGCGGGCACGAAGGGTAGCTCCAGGAGCCGCTTGAAGCGACCGTCCTTGTACAAACGTACCATTCGGAAGAAATCAAACTCGATCTCGCCGGCGTCACCAGCCTTGTTAGATGCAGAATCTCTCTTTCCATGCATAGTGAAGTGACAACAAGTCTAGTTTTGTATGATGTCTTGGCAGCTAGCTGCGGCTAGGGGTTTTTATAGCAAAAAATGTCTTCCTAAGAAAATCTACTGATTAATTAGGCCTCCTTTGTTTCAGCTTTTGATTGTGGATTGTAAAATCAAAAGCTGGAACAAAGGGTTGGATTCTGGGTTAAGATTATAGAATCTGGGAGGCAAGATTCCACAATCTCACAATCTGGCCTGTACCGCTTTTGCTGGATTATGTTATAGATATTTACCCATTTGCCATTGTGACCCCACTGTAAGTGAATGAAATGATTTATAAGCTGGATTGTAGAATCCAGACAAACAAACAACCTCCAAATTTTGTCTTTTAAATTTTAACAATTTCAGATTCTACAATTCACAATCAAAAACTGAATTGTAAGAATCACAATCACAAACAAAGAGGGTTTAAGTGTCGTATGTAGGTGCACAAGAAAGCCAACGTTGCTGCACATTGCCAGGTGGCAGAAAGTTCATGAAGCAGGACAGGACAGGCAGGTCCCCGTCGCTCACCGCGCCGGCCCTATATAGGTCCGTTCTCACATATGCCTACATATCCGGATGCAGCATTTAGGATGATGTAAAGGAAAATGATACATTAAAAAATAGACAGGTTATGTATTGGACGCACATGGTGCGTATGCTTGCGGGTGGCTCGCCATGCAAAACTTCAGGCAAAGAGATCACTTCTTATTTACAAAGGAACACTGAAGCCGACAGCTGTTCCACTGAGTTTGTGGATGCAATATGCATAGTGGCACCGGTGCATGGTACCATGCATATGAACTCTAGACCACACAATTTATGCGGGCCACCTCCTAGTTCAGATGATTTAAGGAAAATGATTCATTAAGGGCATATTTGGATCCATCTAGATTTTAAGAATCCAGATTTTAAAAGCTATAGGGGATCTAAACAGGGCAGATTATACACCAGATTTTAAGAATCCTATAATCTACTCTAACCCAGCTTTTAGGTGATTTTATTTGTCAAAAGACCCACTACCCTTGATTGTTTTGGATAATTATAGTTTGTGTCACTGTTTTACCCTAATATAGAAAGGGCGGGGTGGTCATTAACTACCTCAAAAGCTGGTTTCTAGATTTTAAGAATTCGAGATACAAACACCTTCGCTCAAATTTTTTTAGAAGTCAGATTATAGAAACTATACCTAGAATCTATATTCTTAGAAACTAATGAGGATCCAAACACCACCTAATAAAGTAGTATAGGACGCACATGGTCCGTATGCTTGCGGGTGGCTCGCCATGCAAAACTTCAGTTAAAGAGATCACTTATGCAAAACTTCAGGGAAAAGAGATCACCTCTTATTTACAAAGGAAAACTGAAATGTGTCAAAGCAGCACTGGACTAATGAACTAGCCGCCGTACAGTCATAATGGCATTATCGCCAGGTGAGGATACATTGAGTTTGATCTGAGACCGATCGAAGAATAATAATAATAATAAACCTTTCCTATGTGGTGCTAATACGTACAGGGATGCATCTAGATGATGTTTTTTTTTAGATAAAGCATCTAGATGATGTGAAGCGAAAGAATCAACTAAGAAAGTAAATAGGTCGCGTATAGCAAAGCACATTGTGCATATGCTTGCAGGTGGCTCGCCATGCAAAACTTTAGGCAAAGAGATCACTTCTTATTTACAAAGGAAAAACTGCAATGTCAAAGCAGCACTGGACTAAAGAATTAACTAGCCGCCGTATGGCCATAATGGCATTAACGATAGGTGAGGGCTGGTGCATTCGGTTTGATTTGAGACCAATCAAAAATTAAGAAACAACCTTTCGTAGGTGTACGACATGCAGCATTCAGATGATGAAAAGGATCCATTAGAAAGTACTTACGTATAGCACGCACATGGTACGTATGCTTGCTGGTGTCTTGCCATGCCAAACTTCAGGCAAAGACATCAGTTCGTATTCACAAAGGAAAACTTATACTCTCTCTGTCCAGAAATATAGTGTCTATCTAGGGATTTTCATTTGTCCAACAATATAGTGTCTCTTTGAGCGGGTCTCACGACATCAAGGAGTATAACGAGTCGGCATCATTAAAATAGACCCAATTCCCGCTGCAAAGTGCTGAGGCAGGGATGCAAAACGCTAAACAGGGAGAGGGAAAAAGCTGTTTTTTAATCTGAAACCATTCAATGACACATTGGGAGGAGGAAAACTTGATTACCACAGCTAGGTGCCCGCTTGGGTCGTGTGAATGGATTAATGAGAAGTTAGTGTTAATAGGGGGCAACAATGACTTTTACCATCTTAGCTAATCTGTCTAAAAATTTATGGATAGACACTATATTTTTAGACGAGGAAGTATGTGTCAAAACAGCACTGAACTAATGAACTAGCCGCCGTACAGGCGCCATAATGGCATTATCGCCAGGTGAGGATACATTGAGTTTGATTTGAGACTGATGGAAGATTAAGAAATAACCTCAATGTAGAAAAAAAAAATGAAAAGAAAGTAGATAGGAAACATGTGGCACAAACATGGTGCATTTGTTCGCAGGTGGTTTCGCCATGCCCATCGCACGCAAGTTAAGTACGCACGTACTAGACGCAAGCCCAACACGGCGACACTTCAAATCGCTCCCTCGCAAATCATAGGACACATGGCACAACCGCATAGGTACACATTACGTGTGTGCGCATCGGCCTCGCGAATTTCTCTTGTAGGAATGCACTCGAGGCGTCGTTTTGCATTCGCTTGTTTTTATTTTTTGGGGTAAGCTTCTTCATTAACTTTTCAGGAGGATTACAATCATCTTGTAAATAACGTAATAAAAAGCTAGGACTAGGGCGTAACTCGTCCCAAATTATAGGAGTTGCATGCACCAATCAGTTCACCCAAAAAACTAAACTGATGGGAAAAAATGAACAATTCACTTATACTTCAACAGAGACTTACTCCTATATCTTGTCCAGGATTAATGATATCTTTGACCTTTGATTGCCTCGCGATGCCCACAGCTTCACCGGTTTTTACGAGTCAATCTCCAAGATGATCCCTTGTTGTACTTTGAATCAAACATACTCCCATCCCGACAATCTTCACCAGTTTTGCATTCGCTTTTTCGTTAAGCCGTTGAGGCAACTCAATGATCTTTGGGCGCAATCCGTAATTCTATATCCGCTGAAAGAGGCAAGCAAGCAGGCAAGTGCGTATTGGCTACGTTACATGTCATAAGTAACGCATCTTTGTGCCCAGTATGGAGCGCAACATAGGACTAGTTTTGTTTGGGAGGATACATCTTCGAACTTTTTGTTGCAATGCTTGCAGCATGACTGTAACCTCTATGGTTAATGAAGAGAAGTGCTATTGATCTAAAAAAAACACATAGTGAAATAAATGAATTTGTGATATGATTGATTTAGTTCAATTATTCTCCTCTTACTTCACAAAAATCGCAAGACCGGGCCTATGGGGCTCATCTCCGGGACCCCCGCCGTGGCATAGTGGCAGGTGGCGTGCAACATCACGTGGCAACTGGAGGGTGCCCAACCCCATGCCCTGCGCCGACAACTCCCGCCTCAGCATCAAGTGGCACATCGTCAACAACCACAAGTCAGGCTGCCATCTTCAACTGGGCAGGACTACACGTCTACACGTTCAAGGACTGGTTCGCCGCCGTCACCATCTTCATGCAGGGACTGCCGGGTCGGAGCTCACCTACCTGGAATGGAGGGCATCACCGACGGGGAGGCGTCCGCGGACCCCAGGCTGCCGGGGAAGCATCAGTCGGTCATCTCCTTCAGCTGGGCTCATTCGGTTCTTGAGTATTAATGCCTCAAATGCAATTGTTTCGCGAAGGATTAAGTGAATCCCTGCCCGTCACTCAATCCTTGTGCAGCTAATTTTAAACGAGGATTTGGGTAAGCCCGGCATAGCAAAGCCGGTACATCCGTTAACACTAGTGATGGAGATTGAAGACACTACTACATGAACAATGAAAATTCTCTTCTGGGAGATAGCCTACAAATATGTCGAAGAGAACAAGTCATCAGATCCATCCAATTTTCCACGAACTAGTTACGAGAGGAAGGGCAAACATTAGTTAATTAATGGTGGAGCATCTGCAAGACAAATGTGCCTCAAAGCAGTGACGACAAACATGGTGTCAAGTCACACTAGTCTCCTCGCTATTTGATCGCGAGGTACAGCATCTGGTAGCGCGTGCCCGAGAACCATTTCAAAGTATGCGGGCAACAAGAACACACAGACAGACTCACTAGGAAGAAACACTTGTAACCATTTCAAATTTTCTTATTAATATAAGGGATAAATTTTCTTAACAATACATAATGAGGACATGAACAACAAAGAAAAGTTCTAGCAAATTGACGGCGGAACTTGAAGAGAATCCAGCCTACAACATACTTGAATCGTGTGTAGTGTCTCATAAAGGAACCCATATAACTTAGCCCTCTTCTTTCATGAGAATGATATTGATTTTTCTTTGTTTGCGAGGGATATTTATTTTTCTTACAATTCAAGGACACTTAACTTATTTCTAGAGGCATCATTTTTCTTTCTTTATTCGCTGATTTGATTTGGGCTTTGGCTGGGTGGAAAGCTTTTACCTGCTACAAGGAGCTTTTAACCGATTTGGATGTGGATGATGGCGAGCCTGTGTTCTTGTTTACAAATTCAGCTACAAGATCAAGGAGCTCGGCCGCCCTTGTGCCGGGCGGCCTATAGAGGTGGAAGCCATGGTCCTCGCCCACGGACTCTATGAGCGTCAGCGCACAACCAGAGTCACGCATGCGGGCTGCGACACGCAGTCCACGCTCCCGCAAAAGGTCCTTCTCAGCCACCGTGACAAGCACGCGGCGGCACGTCAGTGACGCGATCTCCTCCTTCGGAGGGTCAAGCCGGGGATCGTCGAGCCCGGCACTGCCAGCCGTCACGATAGGCCAGCTATCAAAGTACTCCTTCTTCATGATTGATTTGCTGGCCAGCTCAGAAGGCAGATGCTTGGGTCCCCAGAAGTGTGGCTGCACGAGGATGAGGCCCTCCACGTCCACGCCATCGCGGCTTGCGCGCACGGCCGTGTGGTACGCGATATTAGCACCAGCGCTGTCGCCAGCCAGGAACAAGCACTTGGGGTCTCCGTGACCGGCGAGCCAGGGGTCGGAGAAGGACGCCACCCAGCGCAGCGCGGTCCAGGAATCGTCGTAGGCCGCAGGCACCGGATGCTCCGGCGCGAGACGGTACTCCACGGATACGACGAGAGCCTTGGCTCGCGCGGCCAGCTTGGTGCCGTAACGATGGTACGCCGAGCTGAAAGCGCTCTCTGACACGAACCCACCTCCATGGATGTACACTACAAGAGGAAGCCTCCGGCCGGTTGGGGCGGCGCCCGAAGGTAGAAACAGGCGTGCGGCCACGCCGGTGTCTCGGTCGATGACGACGTCCTTGGTCGCAACCCCAGTGGCGCCAGGGTCCTCAGACGCGGGCACGAAGGGTAGCTTCACAAGCCTCTCAATGCGACCGTCCTTGAACATACGTATCATTCCCAAGAAATTAATGGCGACCTCGGCGCGGCACCAGTCTTGTTAGATGGAGAATCCCTCTTTCGATCCATGGTAGGAAGTGACAACAAGCCTAGCTTCGTGTGATGTCTGGGCCGGCGGCTGCGCAGCCAAGGGGTTTTATATAGTAGCAAAAAAAAGCTTCCAACAAAAAAAAATCTACTGATTAATTAATTGCAGTAGGAGCACGAGGAAGCCATCGTGGCTGCGCATCGCCAGGGTGGCCGCAATATTGTGAAGCAGGAGAGGACAAGCAGATACCGGTCGCTCCCTGCACCGGCCCTGTAGGCCCGTTCTCACACATGTCGGTGTTAATACGTACACGGATGCAGCATTTAGATGATGTAAACCAAAAGGGTCAATTGAGAAAGTAAATAGGTCACGTATAGCACACACATGGTGCATATGTTTAAAAAATAGGTCACGTATAGCAGTATAGCACACACACGGTGCATATGTTGCAGGTGGCTCGCCATGCAAAACTTCAGGCAAGGCGACCGGCCGGTTCTGATTTTCAAAGGAAAACTGAAATGTCAAAGCAGCACTGGACTAAAGAATTAAGTAGCCGCCGTATGGTCATAATGGCATTAACGACAGGTGAGGGTGCATTAAGTTTGATTTGAGACGAATCGAAAATTAAGAGACAACCTTTCCTAGGTGGAGCTATACGTACGACATGCAGCATTTAGATGATGTAAAACAAAACAATCGATTAAGAAAGTGGATAGGAAACGTGTGCCACGCACATGGTACATATGCGTGCTGGTGACTCAACCATGCAAAACTTTCAGGCAGCGTTGGACCTGTAAGTTGGACTTTGGAGGCTGGGAGCTTAGCAAGCTTGCCATGAGCGGGGGTTCGATCTACAAAGGAAAACTAGAATATTAAATCAGCACTGGAGTAAAGAACTAGCAGTCGTATAGTGATAATTAATAGCATTAGCCACAGGTGAGGACGCCTGCTGTTGCTATTAAAACGTCGTTAGATGATGTATGAAACAAAAAAGAATCAATTAAGAAAGTGGATAGAAAATATGTGCCACGCACATGGTGCATATGCGTAAAGGTGGCACACCATGCAAAACTTCAGGCAAGACATCAGTTCTGATTTACAAAGGAAAACTGAACTTTCAAAGCAGCACTGGACCAAAGAACCAGTCGCCGTATATGGCCATAGCATTAACGACAGGTGAGGGTACATAGGTTTGATTTGCGACCGATCGAAGATTAAGGAACAACCTTTCCTATGTGGAGCTATACGTTCCGGCATGCATCATTTAGATGATGTGTAAAACAAAAGAATCAATTAATAAAGTGGATAGAAAATGTGTGCCACGCGCGTGGTGCATATGCGTGTAGGTGGCTCGCCATGCAAAACTTCAGGCAAGGTTGGACCTGGGAGGCTGGGAGCTTAGGCGTTGTTTGTTTCTCACCCAGATTATATAATTTGACTCATATAATCTATAAGCCGAAACAAACAGGTTTCAGATTATAGCCAGATTATAAAAATTCACATGGCAGATTATCCAATAAGCTACTCTGTGAATTGTTATAATCTAGCTATAATATGAAACCTGTTTGTTTCAGCTTATAGATTATATAAGCTGGATTATATAATTTAGGTGGGAAACAAACAGGGCTTTAGCAAGCTCGCGATCAACAGAGGTTCTGATTTACAAAGGAAAACTAGAATATTAAATCAGCACTCGAGTAAAAAAACAACCCGTCATATAGTGATAATTGTTAGTTCAGCTAACTATTAGTCTGGTGCCTGTTTCGAGGCTGGACTAATTGTTAACTAACAATTAGTCACGTTAACACTGACCAATATGATTTCTATTAGTTCTTTGTTTGACTAAAAATTAGTCCTATATTAGTCTCTTCTATTTGGATGTCCAATAGACTAAAATTAATCAACTTACAATTAACCACTTGAATCCAAACAGAGCCTAAGAAAAAATTAAGTTATTAAGTTAGTACTAGCCCTTCGGCTTCCAGAAGCTGCTTTCCTTGTTGCGTATACATCCAGCATTTCAGAAGTGGAGGATCCAGGATTTTTCCGGAAGGTATGCCGCGAAAAAGTTTTCATTTACAATTCAGTATAGTCCTTGTATGATAATTGATATGGTAAAAAAAAATCAAATTTTTCGAGGAATTTGGTAAACAAAAACAAGGATGACATTCCAAGTCTTAAATCCAACAATTAAGTGCAAAAATTGTATATATTACAATACAAATAGTTCAAAGATACCATAGTTGAAACTTTAAAAATTATTCTACTTTACTGGCTTATGATTTCTTGAGGTCTTCTCAATTATATCTTCTTCATCCACTTTGAAGAAAATGAATCAACAATTAAAATAATTCAATCCAATTCTACAGACTAAGTCGCACCGGTACACGGCCGAGGTTGAACAGCGATCATGCCAGGATGGGGAAGGAAATTGTGTGGTGCGGTTGTCGCCAGCCGCGAGTCGTCGGCCGAGGTTGAACAACGATCATGCCAGGATGGGGAAGGAAATTGTGTGGTGCGGTTGTCGCCAGCCGCGAGTCGTCGGCAGGCGTCCTCGCGACTCTCGCATCTGTTGCGATCCCTCAGTTGTTGCAATGCAGGAATGTGGACAGTTGTGAGTGCAGGCACGAAGGCCCGCGTTAATTGTGTTGTTATTAGTGATGGCCAAATGGACGGCCCGGTCTAGCACGGCACAGACCCGAACAGGCTCGGTCCGGTGTTATTTGCGTGCCGTGCTGTGCCAGACCATGGGCTCTCCCCTTGGCCCATGGCACGATACGCAGTGGAGTAATCTTGCCGGGCTGGCCCGTTTAGCCCGGCAGCCCGTTTTAAATGTTGACCCATTTAGTTATATTTGAAGAAATTTAGTGTAAAATGATGCAAAAATAAATGCAAGAAGGAAAAATTGAATCTAGGACCTCATAGATAAGAAGGAACACAATTTCCATTAAGCTAAGACTACTACTTATATACATATACATTACAAATATATTTAAGGAAAAATTGTAAAAAACCCACTTGCAAGTTAGGGGGGTTTTCATATACCCACCTACAAAAACTTTTGCGTCAGTCTCTCCCCTGCAAGTGTCCATAGGTTTTCATATTCCCCCCTGACAGCTTTGACCAGACGATATAGCTTGTGTATGTTCTCCGATGTGGCTCAGGATGGTCTATCATACTTCTATACTCTCTGATGTTGTGTAAATACGTAGATGTCGAAATCTATAGGTTGAATTTTCTCTATTTTGTTCATAGTGTCGCGGCTAAGTTTGAACATCATTTATGATAGCATGGTAATTTTTTACTGTGTAGCATATGATTAGATGATAACTACGCTATAGTTAAGCTATAATGAAGCCTTAGAAGTAATCATAGAAGACGCATAAGAGTCATATTGTCCAGTCAAAACTATCAGGAAGGAATATGAAAACCTATAGACACTTACAGGGGGGAGACTGATACAAAAGTTTTTGTAGGTGGGTATATGAAAACCCCCCTAACTTGTAAGTGGGTTTTTGCAATTTTCCCTATATTTAATAAAATTTAATCATGTCGTGCCGCTCATTGAGCCGCACTCTCGGCCCATGCCACGGCCCGACCCTTGTGTCATGTCGGCCCGGCCTCGAAATTTATGAGGTCGGTGCCGTGCCTGGGCCGGGCCAGTCTCTTCGCTCCAGCCTATTTGGCCATCGCTAGTTGTGATCCCCCTATTTCCCTAGCTTCGTGTCTCTAAAAAAAAAAAAATCCCTAGCTTCGTACGTATCGATCGTCCCGCTCAGTCCAGGAACTCATGAAGCCCGCTGATTGATTGCACTGCTTTGCGGTCGACAAAAGAAAATGCTCAACAAAAAAAAAAAAAATTGGCCATGCCAAATCTTAGAGTATACCCAGGCATATACAGCCCACCCTGATCTTCAAGGGAAAAATGGCATATACGGCCCACCCTATGGGTCCGCCCAGCTACCACGTCGCTCCGGGCAATATTTCTTGTAGGCATGTAGCGTTAAGTTTTTTTAACTTGTTGTAGCAAACTTCATCAGAACTTCCGGAACCATCATATTGAGAAAGAGGGACAGCCGGACAGGGCATTTTCGTTTTTGAACACCAACATAACATTGAAAAAAAAAACAGGGGAATAGTTTCGCGAAACAGAGATCGGTCGCAACTCGCAAGGTGTGGCTCATTTCAATATGTATTGAAATAATTATGTAAGCGACGCATGCTACCCATGCCCTCTGTCTGTACAGCCATCAAAATTGAGGACTACAAAGAACGTGTGTACATACAACCGATTGTACTCATGACTCATCCTGTACTCAACCGACTAACCCCCTTAGTGTCAGTGTATCAGATGATGACCACCTGTGCACATCCTTCACGCAACAATTACTTTCGAATATGGTTGTGTATGTTCAAATTCAAAAGAATCAACCCACTGGTGAGGCATATTCCATCAGTCTTAAGGTTTCTTTGTTTGTACCTGTCAAAATAAAAAAAATGTAACGTATTCAGCTGTTAAGCCCCAGACTATTGTGCATACCATATATTTTATCTCTTTGGCACAATTCTCTGACTACGAAATTGACACATTTTAACCATAAAAATCTGGCAAAACAGCTCACTTGATTAAAAAGAAGAATAACAGAATAATGACTTACCTTTTTCAAGTATTTCTTGTGGAGTTTCAAAGCTCCAGCACAAGCTTTCTTCGCATCTAAATTCCCATTTACATCATTCAATATCTGGAAGAAATAAAAGTAAGAGTTATATACTGGGTCACAACTCACTCATATATCCGCGAACCTGTAGCTCTGTCATAAGACTGGCTTGAGTCTAAACTGAATTTAAGAATCGTTCTTAATTTTTCTCTTTTCAACCGAGTTTCAGTCATAATTTCTTTGTGGTGTTCCTCTCAGAAAGTAGTTTCAGTGTGATGAAATGAAACGTGAAAAACATACTAACTCGAGATGGAAGGAATGATCGAAAATTTATAAGGACAAGAAAAATAATATTTTAATCCTTACCCTAATAAGATCGTCCAGTCCTCTGGCTTCTTGTAATAGTTTCTCTCTTTTTTCCTTGAGGACACTTGCAACCATGAAAACCGATATTGGAACTGGACCTTCTTCACCATCCTCGGCCCCATTCTTCGTACTTTCCTTATCCCACTTGCCGAAATGGCGTAATCCTTTTAGTTTTGATTTAGAAACCTTTTTGTGTGTTGTACTTGCTTCTTCACATGCTGCGAAGAATATGTCGGGGTCATATTCTAGAGCCCACATCATCTGTTGACAGGTTTGAGACAGAGAACATGAGTTACAAGTAACAGACTTGTTATAGGGAAAAAATAACTATATCAATATATACAGAGGCTTTGATTAAATTTTGTAGGAAACAAAAAAAGGGGGAATTCATTGGTGAACAGAGGCTCCGCGTGCCCAATATAAAGGAAAAAATACAGTGATAATTTTACATGATGAATTAAAAAAATAATTTAACTCAAATATACATACGGAGTTAGATAAACTATGCAAAAGATCATTTCCAAAATCATCTTTGACATCAAGATTCAAATAAACACGTGTCACTGTTTGTGGATGATAAATAGTGCCAGATTAATTATTTCCCATTTTGTTTCCGAACATATGGGACGAATTCGATGCTAGTATTTAACATAACTACTTAAATTCATCTGTTACACACATGGTTTTATGACAAATTTTTGAAGCACTGTAACATGTGTTATTCGCTAATGGGGACACGGGAACCTCTTGACACCAAATCCACACTAAAAAAAGAATCATGTTAGCACACAAAACAGATGGAAACATGCCACAGGAATGTGCTTTGTATATATGTAGATCACAAATCTTTCAGAAGAACCAAAGGACGGTGCACCCCCACTTTCAGAGCCCTATATGCACCTTTTTTGAGGGCAATACAGTAGAAGCCCATAATGTGGTATCGTATTGTATTGTTAGGGTAGCTTCATACCTCCCAAAGGTACAAGGAGTCACCAAAAGATACTTCACGCCGAAATAGCACCATGAACATACGGAACGCAAAAAGGTAGTCACCTCCACCAAGAGTTTCTGCATTCAGGACACAAAGTGATCAACACTGACAGTAACTTGATATGGACTGTCAGGCAATTCAACTGATACTTAATTTTCTTACCTAAGTGGTCATGTAACTTCGGATCAAGAACCTGAATAATAGATGCAAGGTGCTGGAGTTGGTTAGCAACTCCCACAGATTGATCTGTGCATTTGAAGTTTCCTCGCTTCAAGTTTCAAACATCGGATAATCAAAACAATGTCAAAAAAAAAAAAATACAAATGTAACCATACAGGTTATTTGCAGCACACCAATGTATGCTTTGCAAATTAAAATTAGCAAAAACCTATGAACAGAAACTTTGCAAAAAGGGAAGACATACCAATCTACGCATCAATTTCTCAAAGCACCAAAATGCATCAGCTTCGTCCTTGAGTAGAACTATCATTGGCGAGCATAAATCACTCATTCCTGTTCAAAGTATACACGTTAGTGACCTGTAAGCTTATCGCAACTTAAATGAATTTCCTCTGCATGTCAGTTGAAGCTGACCTTGACAGTAACCAACATCTTTGTCAATCCAAGCATACACAGCTAGAATGTCCCATAGCTTGGAAAGATTTTCTTTGTTCTCATAAAACACCATGGTGCGGTCAGTGCGTAGAACATCGAGTCCTACAACATTTTCAAATTTCAATAATAAATAGGGACAAAAGAGTTGATGGAAGTTGAGAAAACAGAACGAAGGGTTACAGCATACCAATTTGATGCAACGTCAACTTCCATTCAATAATTTGCTTATCGGTAATGGGGTTTGCATCGACATCAACTTCGATTTTGTTGCTAGTTGAAGCACCTCCTGAAGTACTCTGGTCTGAAGTGGCCTCAAGTAAAACAAGAGGGTCCTTGATAGGTCTTCCATCCTCAGTGATAAGCGGTGCTGTGATAACTTTTCCGCTACCAACATGAGAATCCATCAGCCTACAGTCTTCCTTCCATCTAGCATACTGTAGCCTGTGTAGTTGATAAGATTTCAGGCTAAGAGATAGCATGTCTCATTGGTCATTCTTACTGATAATTAAAAGTACAAATTATTATAGAGATCCCCTGGAAAGAATCTGTAACAATCGAATTGTCAGACAATATAAGGCAACTGCCGGATAACAATAATTTTCTTATTCATCTATCGGTACAAGGCCTGCACTGATGTTCACAGTACAAAATGAAGTGTGAGAACCTGATATAGCATATATGAATGTGCTCCAGTCTGAAGAACAAGAATATTGATACCTATAACAGTTTCTTTGTCTATATTGTAGGGCCATTTTGAAGTTTTTTGTATGAAAAAATAATTTGATACAAGAAAATTAAATATGATGATTGGATGTTCACACATGAAAGAAGTAAACAGCTACTAGAGGTCGAAGAAGTATTCAAGAAAATAGGACAGAACCATTGAAAATTTAGAGTAACTAGTGTGAACAAAAAACAGATGGGTTGAGGCATTGCTGTCACTCTTGCCAAACAAAATATTAGACTCATCCCATCCCTCATTTCCCCATCCCAACTCACATTTCCAGGAATTCAAACACCACTTTTAAGGTCTTGAATACAAACAGAACAAAAGAATTGGGCTGCAAAACACCAATGTACCGGATGCTCTTTTAGGAAGGCAAGTACCTCCTTATTTGCCTGATCTCCTCCCTCTCATCGAAGGTACTCCTGGGATCAAAACATCCAAGTAAAAACTCCCAGACCTCCCCCCTGACGGTTGGATGGACACCCTAAATAAAAATACAAATCATTATTTATTGTCATTAAGTAAATATGATGTGTAGAAGGAATATCTGCAGAACAAAGTGCATATCTCAAACTGGGAATCCTAAAAATGAGGAATCTTACTCCTCTCTGTATCCTGCTAAGGACTGAGGCAATATCAAGACAGCCATCGGGGCTAAATGCAGCCTGCCATTTCCGAGCACTTAGCGTTTTTCCAGCCTGAAATATAAAGTAAACATTATAGAGTTGCTTGCCAAGAAAGGGTCGAATTGTGCCAACAAGAAACAAGAAAAGCATTAATACTTCTCCAAATAAAAATGCTATGAAATTTCAAACAATTATGATTTTCACTTCCTTTTAGAGGGAATGCATAGGAGCCGTAAAAGCTTCAAACAATTCACTTTAGAATTAATATAGTCAGATGGTAATAAATGCAGGATTTATTATTCAATTAGTATATAGTGAGCAGTTGCTTTACTTCTGAGGCAGAAAGTTGACTAGATTTTTATGAATGGTCTAAACCAGCAGCTCGTAATGAGTAATGATCATTGGAAATGAATTCTCAAAAAAAACAAATGACCATTCGAAATGAATTGAGATGCTATCTTGATGGTGATAAAATTGCAAATATCCATCTTTTTATCAGATGAGTAATTTATACAGCAGATACAATACAAGTTGTATCTTTGCATCGTTGCACCTACAGATTCTCCATCTTTTCATTTACCAAAAAAAGAGTATTAATGAAACCTCTTTTCGTGTTTTCTCTCATATATCTGACACTACGTTGGCCGAACTCTCTGTCTGCTTTCCCCAGCAAAAAAACGTTCGTTGACCAAATTACAATACCATCAAACTACAAATATCACCTATTCTTGAATGAATACTGCAATGGGAATGTTCACACAACAATAAGTCAATAACAAAATCAACAGGCACGGAATGAAACAAAAAGAACACAAAAGGAGGAAGAAAAACCAGACCTTGATCTTGAACTTGCTCTTGGGCACATCTTCCGTGCAATCGGACCGGACCTCGTAATAAGAATCCGCGGGCGTCCCGCTGCTGAGCCCCCATTTCATCATCTTCCTGCCCGATCAGCAGCAACGGCACAGAAACAACCAAATTCGATTAAGAAGCTCCCAATGAGCAGCACCGTCACGCTCAGGGACGACCCAGGGGAGGGCTCCAAGAAACCGGTTGACCTTCCAAGAAGCAAACCCAAGAAACGGGGCAAAGAAATCGCAAGATTGAGCCGAATCACACGCAATGGAGCGGAGCTGATCCCCCCTGGAACCTGCCTGCCTGCCTGCCTCCTGAACCGAAGGATGGGAGTTGGAGCCGCAGGAGGTGGAGGAGGAAGGGGCGCTTAAGGGGGGACGGGGTAGCCGGGGAGGCCGGGTGCGGGGTTAAATTAGGAGCTGGAGGTCGGGGACGACGGGGAGGAGAGGCGGGTGGTGGGCGGACGACCTGTTCCAGGCTTCCGCCACGCCCCAGCTCGCCGTCTTCTCCGGGCATTCTTTTCTTCCTTGGCTACTTCGCGGTGGTCCGAAATGGACAGCTACAAGCCAACGCTCCGCCTCGTCAGATTTGGTCGGCATGACGGACTTCTGCAAGGTTGTTGGATTTATTAAAGATGGAGTTGGCTGCATTCAGCTGACCGTAGTCAACCATCGGACTTGGTCCATTCCTTTTTTCAAACCATCAGACTTGGTCCATGTCCCTGTGGGCCACGGCAGATATTACCACCTTTTAGAGTGATGGCGGGGGCTAGTGCTGGGACTCGGGCTGGCACGGCACGGGCCTGTCGTGCGTCGGACCGTTTCGTGTCGTGCCGTGTTAGCCCGTCGGGCCGCGTCGGGCCGTGCCGGTCGGTCCATCATGGTAAAAATGCGGCCCGGGCCCGGCACGGCGGGCTGTCATCGGGCCCTGCCAAGCTCGGGCACGGCCCGGTTTTAGTGAAAGCCTCCAGAAATGTGTTTTCAGCATAGAGAAAGCGCATTTTTATTGTTTAAATCGATTCTTCTTATAGTGTTACATGGATAAAAATTTGAAAATTTCACCAAAATTACACTAGATTAGGAGAGCTCTATTACATGTGTATATCAAATTTAAGTTCTAAAATTAACACAGTTTGTGTGTATATCAAAAAAACAAAGGAAAAGTGAGTTTTTGCATTTTTTAATCTAAAAAATATACTGAATTTTAAACTCAAATTTGGTGTGGACCTGTTCTAAGTCAACACCAACCTCTACAATTTCTGGGGAATTTTTTTAACAATATTTATATGAATGTGTGTCCAAAATTTACTAAACGGTGTAGAAGTTCTAAGCTTTTCAGACAAATGGGGAGCAATTCGAACTTACATGAGTGTAAGTGCTTTTAAAAAATTTATACAAAATTTCTATGTGTAGAGATGTATAAGTTGTACATCCACACAAAAAATGACTTAAAAATTCATATTTTTTGAAGAACTACAAAATGACGAAGAAAAAGTTGAATAGTGACCATTAATGAGTTGACTGATCAGGTAGAAAATTGAACTATAGAAGTTTGTATACAAACATTTCACATGATAGAGATGATTTTTTAAAGATTATAGAAAAAAGAATCATCAAATTTGGACCATAGATGCGAAATCTATACAAATTTATATTTTAAAATATGAATCAAAATAACAAAATGAGGGTTGGCTAAAGAACTTGACAAGACATACTATCGGGCCAAATCCGGGTTGCCGGGCCACAACCGGGCCGTGTCGGCCCGAAGCATGGCCCATTGAGCAGTGTCGTGCCGTGCCGCCTGATATGCCAAAAACCCGACACGGCACGACCCGTCAGCTTGGGCCGGGACGGCACGGCACGAAACCCCTTCGGGCCGGGCCGGGCCACGGGCCGTGCCAAACGTTCAGGCCGCGGCCCACCCGCATTTGGCCCGGCCCAAGTCTCAGGACTAGCGGGGGCTATAATTCTGTTCTTGTTTCAGTGCTTTCATATGATATCTCAAAAAAAAAAATCACGTCACAGTGGATTTAGTTATTGGTGGTTCTATTGCTGTTCTGAGTCATCAGTTTTCAATTGCTTGAAGTAAAAGACACAGTAAATAAATCATTGCATATAGATGTCCCCATTTTGATATTATTTCTCACATTGGACTCTTGGATGAAGCACAAAATGTTGTTAACAAATTAAGTCAATATAATTATTGATTTACAATAAACTAATTGGTGGGACTTCCTTGTTTTTTTTTTTTTTTTTGCAAGGGACTTCCTTGTTTTCGACAGAAATTGTCATAATAAGAAGCTTAAATACAAATGAACCCCATCAGCAAGATGGACACTTGAATCATGTTGGTAAACATTTGGGCCGTTGACATTTCTAGAGCCAGCTGACTCCAATGACTCTTGTAGCATTAGTGGAAATTCTTCAATAAAGGAAACACCACTTTTTGATAATGAGGACCCGACGACATCCTAGACTAGCTTCGCTTCTTGGCACCTGTCTGACAAGCGACCACTACTTTGGGCTGGCAACACTTCTTCTAGGCTCCCTCTGCAGCCCGTATGGTAAACCAAACTTACCCAGAAAAGGCCACTCACTAGTGCTATAATCATTGCGTACATGAGGCCCCCCCCCCCCAAAACACTGGCAAGGGTGCGACGATGCACTAGTTTTTACATCAACAAACAGATATGCTGACTGAAATCGGCGTGTGAATAGGAAGCAACAACTTTAAGACAGAAACAACTAGTAGTGGCTACAAAAGAGTGACATACTGAAGCAACATCGAGTGAAATTGTAGAATGTTAAAGACTTGCACCATCTCTATTAAGAGGTCAAAACTGCTTGATCGTGACGACTACTTGCTCGTTCCACCCGAGCACCTGTGATGTAAGGAGCAGCATGTTGAATTGCTGGTCTTGCGACCTGACCTTACTGATTAGCCATCCTTTTTCCAACTGCACTGTGGTTGTGGTATTGTTTCTCTTTTATTTCTTTTCTTTTAAAACAACAACTGCAGTCAACGTGGACACCTCAAGGCTGCCTTAGCTCGGCGTGTTCATTTCGTTTAGAACTAAAGTTTAGTCTAAAATTCTTGCTATTTAAAAGTATAAATAAAGTGTAATTACAAAACTTTTTACAAAAACCTAGGCTACTTTATGAGACGAATCTAATGACGGTAATTAAGCCGTAATTAGACAATAATTACTATAGCATCACTATAGCAAAACATAGCTTAATTAGGCTCGTTAGATTCGTCTCGTAAATTAGCACCTATCTGTAAAAAAGTTTTGTAATTAAACTTTATTTAATACTCTTAAATAGCAAAATTCTCTGGACTAAACTTTAGGACTAAAGGAAACGAACAGACCAAGACTCTTGGCTCACTCGTCACAGACATAAGTATGACCAGACAAACCTTCAGCAAAAAAGCTACAAAGTCGACCAAGTCACCTTCACTGACATTAATGCAAAATCAGTCCTTATTTCTTCAGTATCATGGCCATGTTCTCTCGCCTTGAACGAATATGATTTGTGTTGTAAAAAAAACATGCATCTTGGGAGAGGGTGAACAAACCCTAATCCTAGTTTTAGGCTTTGTATACACTTATATTGAATTGTACCCCCCCCCCCCCCCCCCCCCTAAAAGCAATATATAGATGTTATAGTTGAGTGCCCTATTGGAATAGGAAAATGACCCAATACAAAAACACTCCTATACCCTTAGCTGAACCGAACATGTAACTAGACAAGTACAAAGATTTACTAATTACAATGGTTTGCTTACAATCAGAGTTTGCCAATAGTCAATAACGCCAGATTGCCTAAGTTTTTAGTCTTTGCCACTCTCGTCATAGACAAACTAACAGAAAGGCTAAGGCAAAGTCGACCAAGTCACCTTAACAGAGATCAACGCAAAATCAGTCTTTATTTCTCGAGTATCATGCCCATGGGCTCTCGCCTTGAATGAACAACAATGTTGATTAGAATTTGATGGCAATTGGTCTACCTTGAACTTCAAATCTATCAAAGCATCCATCATTACAGCAACCACCGACCTCTTTAAGCTACGTGACTCAGCTATGGCGCCATCAAAGATCCGGATTTCCTCATCCAGCCCACTGGTGAAACACCCTAGTGACAAATCGAAAACACTTCGTACCTCCGATATGAGAACCTCTACAGTCGCCTCAACCGAGTGTAGAAGAATCGCTAACGTTACGTCAACGACGGCGCCGCAGTCGCCAGGGATCCGAATTCTTAATGGCTGATTCATTGTGCCCCCGGTGCCTCTGAGTGATGCACCGTCAATCAGCTGCAGGTCGTCTTTCTCTAGTTCGCCCGCCTTGATCCTCATGTCGTATTCGAGTAGAGTGAGGTCCGTCAAGAATATTCCCCGCTTAGGGCCAGCCATTTCAATGAGCGAACCCTGCCGCACGGTGACCGGATCATCCCTGCTGATATTGACAACGTAGTTAAGCAGCGGGTCCAGATCGTCCCGCACTGCAAAGTATCCGTACAACTCTACCGAGCCACCACCGTCCACATGATCAGGAACCTCGGCCAGCCGCAACGAGAAAATTTGCAGCATCCAACCGGGAATATGGTTCATGCAAGTTCCATTGTGGATGACGCAGTCTGAGGGCTCCGATCGCATCATTGCCTCAAACCGAGTCTCGTCACGGTCGGCTACACGATAATCCTTTTTCCACCATATGTCCATGCCCTTGTTGTACATAGAACCGTCACGGTGGCTGCTCTCTTCAAGAACGGCGTATCTTTTGGCGCTCTCGCTGGCCACGATTTCCGCCGCCGTGTGATCCTTGGTTGCGCTGGTTGGGTCTTCCTGATGAGAACCAGAAGAGGTGGGCAGTTTTCCGGACTCGTTGTCGCCATATCGTACTCGACTGACGTTGGTGGCCATGCCCCGAGGCCGACGAGGAAACCGGGAGGCGCCATGGACAGGCGGATCGGGGAGTGCCGGCATGGTGAGCGGGAAAACTCGTCGCGCAGGGCGTCGGAGGAGACCGCGGAGGGGTTTGCATTGCATCTCAGCGCGTGGCGACGGCAGCGGCGGCGGGGGTTGGGGAGTGAACAGAATAAATGAATTTTCTTTTCTGTTGATGAGGGCCGCCTGGTTGGCTCCTGCGTGAACGGGCTGGGCCAATTTGCATCCAGGGTTGGCTCCTGGAGGACGTGCCGCTTCACAACACTTTGGAAGCAGAGCAATCATTCTTGGCGAGATTTCCTGTTGCTGTGCTGGGTACGTACAGCACAAGACGGCACTTGAAGGGACCCCGGCGGCCCGACCGGCCCCGCCGACGAGACAAAGCGTGCCGTGCGCCATCGCCGTCACGCAATCAACAAGGCAACGGACGGCCCCTCAACCCCTGTCGATCGCCGCAACGAACCAACGGTTTGCCTCGACGTGTACGTGAACGGAATCGCCCGGAATTTGTGCCCTAGCTAACCACCAGTGCACCACCGTTTCTGGATTTCTGTTTATGAGGGAAGCACAGTTGTGTCTGCATCTCACCATATCGCTCGATCTGAGACACTGACGAAACCAACACTCAATTGTTGGCAGGCATGCCCCACGATGCAAAAATACGCTGCACGGATCAAGGGACCATGCAACTGAACACTAAGACGACCTGTGCGTACACAGTTTCGACAGCTGAAGATATATTAAAAACAGAGAGCATGATTTATATCAAGTCATCAGTCACCAATGCCGTGGTATCCTTTTTAATTAAGAAATAAAAGAAAAGAAAAAAGAATCATCAGCCGATCAGATCGTGTCGCTCTACCATCCATCTGTGATGGCGAAACATGAGTAGGAACAAATCTCTTTTCCGAGGCACGCACTGCTTACCCTGCATCCACCATCAGAAAAAAGCGAGAAAACAGAGAAAGATGAGCAACCATGGCTCTATGCAAAGGAATCGAACCTAGTAGCAGATGCGGCCCCTAGATGGAATATTCGACAACCTTCTTCTCGTACCGAGAGTGTATTGGCACACATCTTAATTTATCGTCACTGATGATGTTTATGTTTCAGGTAAATGTCCTCCTGTCTGGAAGCCTTGGGTATGTCTGGTCACCCCGTCAACTATATAGAACGAAGTCTGGCATATTAAAAAGCAAGCACACTCTTCAGTGTATGTGAATGTTTGTTCCTAGTCATGGTCGTCATATAGATATGCTTCAGTCAATTCAGAAAATGTGCATGATTTAGATTTTTCTTGTTAGGCACTGACACACAATCCGCTGCTACTGGTCACAACCTCCGCTACTGACAAACAATCCGTAATTAGGTGCATATTTAGTTACCCTCACCAAAACGGCCGCGTTGCTAACTTTATTCATTACTTGCCTTCCTTCAGTGGTAGCGGCTGCATCAATCCAGTGACCCCAAGGTAAAAAGAGAATTTGCATGGACGAGTGTTGAGCGAATTCTGGATTATCTATTCCCTTCGTTTTTAAATTGATGTCGCTATTGACTTTGTAAGTTATGTTTGACCATTCGTCTTATTAAAAAAATTATCATATATCTTCTTATGATTTGTTTTGTCACTAAAAAAATTTGAAACATAACTTATAATTTTACATGTTTGAGCTAATATTTCGAATAAAATAAACGGTCAAACATAATTTAAAAAGTCAGCAACGACATCATCAATTTAAGAACGGAGGACGTAAGACCCAACAGGAATTATAACCAAACAGGAATTATAACCAATTTCAATACATGAGCGGTAGCTTTTGGCGACGACACAGGTTATATACTATGGATGCTGCACTTAGGACTTTGTTTCAGAGCGGTTGACTAAGTAAACATCTCATCCACTGCTGCGGGCTGCTTTTGTTTCCATGAAATAGTTACTAAAACGATCAGTAGCAAAGCAAATCAAGTCAAATTATGTTAGAATTTGGAGGGTGTATATTTACAGCGGACAAAACATATGTGAACATTTTCAATATTATGCACAAATTCTTTTAGTAGTACATAATCCATTGGCGTTAATTTAGATGTGTTTTCGTATCTCAGCCATGGAAGCTATCACATTTCATCATATTTGGTCTTCATTACTAAAACATTAGAAATCATAATTTTTAATAATTTCGTGTATGAAAAAGTTATTAGAGTCTATAAAATTTGACTTGAAATATTCTTAAACGACATCTATATTTGAAAATGAGGAGAACATACACACACTCTTTTATCACTAAAATGTTAACGCTCCAGAAACGACTTATGTAGCTAGGACCATAAAGAAGGAAACGGACAAAGAAATGGTGTCTGTATGCACTTAAAGACCTTTTTTTAGAAATACAATACAACTCCAGATGTTTAAACATGGGCATGCTGCCATATGCTCGCACATACTCACACATTACTATAAGCACATAAAGGAGACCGGGCCAGCAAAATCAGAGACTGATGAAGTCACCACAAACGCACACTTTGTTGTCAACAAGAACGTCACGTCCCAAAATGAAAGAATAGCTGCTTCTGTGACACATGAAGATCGTTAAACTTGAGGTTTCATCCATTGTGGAAAGGGAGTGCAACCACCTATCTACAATAACCATTCAAGCAATACGTGTTTCTCATCATGTAAAAGACTTAAAAGAGAAAGAGTTGATAGATGCATATCAACGCAAGATGGTGCTGCTACTATTCCACTATTCAGTGCCGGGGCATTATGAAATACTCACTCCGTTTTTAATTATATGACGCCGTTGACGCAAGATGGTGCTGCTACTATTCCACTATTAGTTGCTTAACGTGAAATGAATATTGTTGACTCTATCATCAAAAACACTTTAAGATTAATTTATACATTTAGTTATTTGCACAAATATTTATGAATAAGACGAATGGTCAAAGTAACGAAAAAAGTTAATGGTGTCATATAATTAAAAACGGAGGGAGTATAATGAACGTTGATGAATGAGTAGTGACTGCTGCTTGGATGGTGTTGATCATTAAACACGTGAGAATAGGTATCCTCTACTTAATTTAGATCATTGGTGGAAGGGTCATTGAGCATTCAGATAGGGTTGCGGCTAGCGTCTGTTCGTAGCAGACGTGGCAGGGATTGGGTTATGAAATGGTCATAATTTATTTACGGACAAGGTTTGCACTTAACATACATTGAAAATGCGAGGATGTAGTGACATTTAGTCATGCCATCTCTTGGCGTTTTTTTGCACTGCGAATGGCTGTGGCGGCCACTGCTTATCAACCAAGCAACGCCATACTGTTACGTGGCTGCCAAATGTTTGCTGTGGCGATCAGCGGCGGGGAACCAAGCAGGCCTAGTAAGCAAATGACTGCCTCTTGCTAAGCAATCAGCTGTAGTTTAGACCTGACTACTTTATACCCCCATGAATCATGTAAGAGCACGTTCAACCAATTTCAAAAAAAAAAACAATTTGATGTTGTTCGCGAAAATAACATATTATCTTTTACGTATTGGATTCACTTATCCGTTTGCTTTCACATGACATCCTTGAGGTATTCTATAGTAGTAGTGAACACTTTGTCGTTATCCCATCCCATAGAGAGAATAGACACTTCGGTGAGCCATGAAAAAGCATTAAACATGAGGTTTGATCAGTTATGGCTAGGGAGTACAACCACTTCTACACTAATCATGCAATAAGAAATACTTGTTCCTCATGAACTTTAGACTTTAAAGAGAAAGAGTTCCATTGTGAACTATGAAATGAACGAAACAGACATCCGAAGTTGCATTATGATGAGCTACTGATGCATTGGGTGATGGTGTTGATCATTTAACACGTGAATAGGCATCCCGTACTTAATTTAGATCTATAGAAGGGTCATCCAAGACTCAGATAGTGTTGCAGCCAGCGTCTAATTCTAGCAGACGTGGCAGAGATTGGTTTATTCAGTGATCATAATTTATTTATGGGCTACACTTATGTTTAATTTGATGAGAAGGCTTGGTTTACACTTAATACATGGTGACGATGGGAGGACGCAGTGACATTTTGTCATGCCATCGTATCTCTTATTTGTTAAATCTCAGTTAAGATAACTGTTTGGCGATTATATTGCAACTCCTTAAAAGATGTTTTCTAATGTTAGTATTCAAACTTTATAATATGTAACAATCAGAATTACAAGTGTCTTGACTCTTCAGCATATCACGCATGCCCTGTGTCAAACAGACCAGACAAGAAAAGCTCAGCATTTCCCTCCGATATCACGGAACCACCTCCATTGCATTCTCTAGAAGCAAAAATGGGCAAATTTGTTACCAACCTCTGCCGCATCCATCTAAAATGTCCTACCATTAAAGAGGGGTACATATCCGTTGCAAAGAGCTGGCATGCTATTTTGCTAATAATATATTCTAGGTGCAATCCAATTCCAAACCTTGATGTTATCACTTGATCGTCTCTACCTACTCTCCCTTAATTGCTTTACTGGAAACTGTAGAGGACTCTCACACCACCACCATATCTACGTTTCCTACCCAACAAGCAGATCGACCTGGTGCACACTTGGAGCAAACATTCAGAACCAGCACAACATGCACTTAATTCTGTTTGTAGATCTCTACATGCTTTCTACATGTCAGTTTGCTTGTTCCATCGGTCACTTCTTCCCTTGTCCCCTTTTAGTCACCAGCCATCGCCCAAGAAGTTACTCAATGTCTAAATAAACAAGTAATGTTGACATGGAACAGTACGAAAGTCTGTTTGTTATACTCCTCTGATTAGCTTTGCACACAAAAGTAGTGGCCTTAAGGCTCCAAATGGTAACAACTCAGCCACTAATCCTGCTCATAAATAAGTTGGGGTCGACTCGGATCGCTTGCTTGTCATCCTTTCTCCTTCCATTAAGTGGATGCTCCGATCACCCGTCACTAAATTCCTTCCGCATTTCTGCTCTCGCATGACTCATCCCTAGTAGTGCCCAGCATTTCCCATCTTCTAGCTTTCTTCCTCCTCCCCCATTGGCGCACCACTGATTAGGTGACGGTGCACTACACCGGAACCGGATTATCCATGTCCTGCACACCGGAACAAGGCATATGCTACGAGGTTGCGGTGCCGATGCCTTTCGCAATGTATATATAGGCTGCACAGGCCACTTCACAGAGGCGCCTTCAGAGTTGTAACCTTATTAGCTTGTAGTAGTAGCCTGCAGCAATGTTTCTTGCCAAGATGGGTGGCGGCGCAAAGGCATATGCCGCGGTTATTCTGATCAGGCTCATGTACTCCGGCATGCATGTCATGAGCAAGGTGGCCTTGGATGAAGGCATGAATCCCCTGGTGTTTGTGTTCTACCGGCATACAACTGCTGCGCTCGTGTTGATCCCTGTTACCTTTCTTCTCGAGAGGTCAGATTGTTAGTGGTTCCTTGATGTTCACTCGTTTGATTGATTTTTGTCTTGCGTTCTGTTCTGACGATCTTGCTGTGCAGGGGAAAAGCTAAGCCGGTGACGTTCAAGATTGGATGCAAGATGTTCGTACATGCCTTATACGGGTATGTTGAAATTTATATTCTTCTATGAGATGAGATGTTCATACATGTCCCGTATCTCCCTGTGTTCCGCATTCCATGTAGTTATCCTATGTTTCCACAACTTGTGTGCTTGTTTTGATTGGTCACACACTGTCATGATTGCTTCAGCAGCAGAGCACGCTGTCACACTCCATGCAAATATTGCAATGACATGCCTTTAGATTCTTGTGGCTGTATTTGTTTTGACTTGGCCCTCTGCGATGTTATTAAATCTGAAGTTATATCAGCATCAAAGTTCTGAATAAAAAATTTGCAGCGCCTAGATTCAGCTCCCTGTGTCCTTGACCTCAAATTCATGAGTTGTCTTTGTTTGCCAGGGTAACGGCATGCGGTGACTTATTCAACCTCGGCCTCAACTACGCTTCAGCTACATCGTCATCAGCATTGTACAATGTGCAACCGGTGGTCACATTCATCCTAGCCGTCATACTGGGGTAAGAAACATGCGCTTTGTCAGAGTTCAGAACAAGCTATATGTCTCTGTTTCAGTACTGAAGAAACATATGTGTTTCTTGTCACAGGATGGAGACTATGAAACTGACAAGGTTCCATGGCAAAGTGAAATTCGCGGGCATTCTTTTCTGCATCGCCGGCGTGACCGTTCTGGCCTTCTACGACGGGCCGATGTTCAGATCCTTCAACCACCACCACCTCTTCCAACACGGCAACGGCAGTTCGGCTGGAGGAGACGCCCACTCCAAGAAGGAATGGGTGTTCGGAATTTTCCTCATGACGCTGTCCAACGTCTTAGCAGGCCTGTGGACAGTGCTTCAGGTACACATTCATTTCAAGATTTTAGAATTAGTCGAGACACTTCAGCAGACTGAGATGGTGTTTATGGAGCACTTTGATGTCCTGTTTATCAGTGGAGCACTTGACGATGTCCTGTTTTCTCATCAGGGGCCGCTGATAGAGGACACCTCGAAGCTGATGAACACGACGCTGCAGATCTCGTGCGCGTCGCTTCAGGCCTTCGTGGTGGCCGTCGCGGCGGAGAGGGACTTCTCCAAGTGGAAGCTGGGATGGAACGTCAGCCTCGCGGCGATCATCTACAGCGTAAGTAGTAGCTCATCTCCAACTCCAACAGACAGTACCAGCAGTTTGTCCTGCTGCTGCTGATCGATGCGTGTACCTGAACTGAAACGAACTGAAACAAACGCTGCGTGCAGGGCGTGATCGTGACGGCGCTGTCGTACTACATGCAAATGTGGACGATCGCCAAGCGCGGGCCGGTGTTCCTGGCCATGTCGATGCCGCTCACCTTCGTCTTCACCATCGTCATATCCTCCTTCATCATAGGGGACGCCGTCAGCCTAGGAAGGTACTGTACATGTGTGCTTGTTCTGTTTCATCGTCATATCGTCCTTACACTGAAGAGTGTGCAGTTTCAGTTTTCCGTATGAATGAACTAACTCTGCTGCTGCTCTGTTGCAACCGTTCGTGCAGCATCTTCGCGGGGGTGCTGCTGGTGGGAGGCCTGTACAACGTGCTGTGGGGGAAGAACATCGAGGAACGGGACGACATGAACAAGATCAGCGCGGGGAAATCTGGGCTGGAGCTGCAGCTGGAACACAACAGCAAGGAGGCGCCCCACCAAGTGCCCGATGACGACGATGCGGAAGCGAAGGTGTAACCGAATACAGCTGCCGAGTCGAGCGATGTGACAGGAAAGATTGTGCGTGTCGAACAATCCAATCTTCAGACTTTCAGGGTGCTGGGAACACAGGCAGGCAGACATATGTGCAGGTCTACTCACTGAAAAGTGGTGGTGGCGGCAACAACTGGCATGCAAATTGGTCCGGGACGCACCATGACATGACGTTGTGCCGTTGTACCTATACTACTTCCCGCCCGGCACAAAGTTTAATTAGTGTACCCTGGTTTATTCATTAGCTTGAATAAAAAAGGAGGTTCAGGTCGCTTTCACGCAGTGACGATGAGAGCTTCTAGGTGGTGGCTTCAGTGTTCCTTTCCTTACTAGTAGTCGCCTTATTCTATTGCATCAGATTCAGATTGATCAGGTGCCGTTGTGTGGGCGTACGTGTTCGCCATGATACGGCCTAATAAAGCGACGGCAGAAAGAATGCGGTAGTAGTGGGGGTCTCACAGAGTCGTAGTTCGATGCATATGGCTGGTGATATGATGCGAATTATTGATGCCATTAGTAGACTAATCGCCGTATACTTGTTTGTGGATAAACAACAGGGCTCAGTGGCTGAGCATATACTGTGAGCTTTCGCTGCCTGTACGGACGGCAACGCTCGTGATGCGTCCTCAACTCTGCATCAACTTTCCCTAAGTAATAAATCACCTAATGAGATGGGAAGACGATTCTTGCTTCCACGCGCACGCAGCGTCTAAGTGAGTGATTAGTCAGATGCTTGGATCGTGCGGCCAGGTGAGCCGTGGTGAGGTCACCGCCACGACGACGCAGGCGGGATCGGTCGGCATAGACGCGCACGTAAGGTGGCGCGGCGGCGGCACAGCGAGGCGCGCGGGACACGGCGCGTGGCGTTCTGCGCCGGCGGCGGCTCGAGCGCGCGAGCGAACGCGAACACCACGGCGCGCGAGCACACGGCGTGAAACTTGTGCACGACACACCCGGGTGCTCACCCGCCCGCCCGACCAGGCGTTGCCCGCGTGCGGCGTGTGCCGACCAGGCGTCCCCTCGTGGCTGTTCCCTTGTCCACGCCGTGTCGGCCGGCCGTCGCGGAACACGTCGATCGTTGGTTGCTTCGCAGCTCGGCGCGGACAGGGTCTCGACTGCATCGCGTGCAGTGGCGGAGCTGGACGACAATATCAGGGGGGCCGATCGGTGTGCCTGGTGGCCATCCCCGCTGCGCTAACCCATCGCCGTCAAGGTCTCCCGCCCCAACACTAGCCCAACCGCCCTCTCTCGCTGTACGCATGGCAGCGCCCTCGCCGCCTCTGTGCCTCTGTCGTCTCTCCCGCTTCCTCCGAACCCCTTTTCTAGGTCCATTCCAATAATTCAAGGAACAAATAATTAAGAATTACATATTTGATTTTAGGAAAACAGAAACAATAAATGGGGATAAAGATAACTAAGAGTCTACATCTATATCAATTTTTCCAAAAAAAAAATTGATATCTGGGGAGGAGCAAATTGATCGATTTGGTAGCAGCAGTGGTACCGAGTAGCAGTAGAATTAGAGAAAAATATAGAATTAATCGATGGATCGATCAGGAAACAAAAGACATGGCACAAGTTCAAGAAATTCAGCTCAAGATAAGAGGTACGTATGTCATAAATTATGATCAGCAATAATAAGTGGACCTCACTGCACATAAACAGGTAATGTAAGGATAACCAGAATGGAGAAAGGAGTACAAAATCAAGCAAACATGAATCTTGAGTGCAGCCGTGCAAGCAACAAATCCAATCGAAGCCATTTGCAGCCTGCAAGCTGTGTGAACTGAAACGATAGCACCTAGCTAGCAGGCCCAAACGCTATTCTACTCTGAGGTCGGCCTTTTTTACTTGTAGTTTTAGTGGCCCATTTGGCCCAATAACCCTTCATACCTTCTTCCTCCTCTAGAGTCTGGACAGAAGCAGTTTTCTTGAAAGCCATGGCCATGGCGAGCTGCAGATCAGGAGCCGAAGCT
Organism: Eragrostis curvula; assembly: GCA_007726485.1. Classification (NCBI taxonomy): domain Eukaryota; kingdom Viridiplantae; phylum Streptophyta; class Magnoliopsida; order Poales; family Poaceae; genus Eragrostis; species Eragrostis curvula. The sequence goes on from CM017442.1 coordinate 15,185,832, forward strand.
CTAGGGGAGGAGGGGCCAGGGAGTACATCCTCTGAGAAATCTCGGAAGTTAGGGGGGGGGGGGGGGGGGGGCATGGCCCCTGCTGGGCCCCCCAGCTCCGCCACTGGTCGCGTGCCGCTTTGGTTCCCCTGGTTTGTTCGGAGTTGGACATGACGCGGCCCCTAGGCAGTTATAGAGGAGACGCGACAGCTCACAAATTCGGATGGCACAGGCCAACAGAATACCCGGGCACATTTTAGCAATTCCCTTTAGCAGCCCCCTTTCATATCAGGCCTGCTCGGGGCAGATCGTTCTGGCCTGGCTCATCCCTTGGGCTCCAGTAAGGCCTTCCTGCCTCTTGGTCCAGCCTAGAAAAAATGAAACAAAGTGAGGTTTGAGGGCCCAATTACCTTGCTTTCATGTTTTTTTTTTTTTTGCGAGGGCTTTCATGTTCTTTCGTTTTATCAAATCTTTCAATTTTTTTTTCATACTTGAAAGATGCCTCAGCCTGTGCTTCAAAAGAAGCTAGACTAATGACTCAAAAAAAAAAAAAAAAACTAGACCAACTTATTACATCGTTTACAACACCTATTGTTAAATCTTCATCCAAAGTTGAAAAAAACTCTACATGACCATAGTTTCTGAACGTTCTTCTCTATAGAATATCTGCATAAAATTTTTAAAGGAGACTTATCAAAAGCACATCATTGTGACTTATATTAGCCACACGGCAGCACAAAGTAGATTCTCCTACAATTAATTGTATTTGACTTTGGTTCCCCCTCCTTGAATCCAATCAACAAGCATATGGTTAACATTATTCATGTGGTTCAAGCCAAAGGAACATGTGTAGTTCTCCACAGGAATTTAGCATTGTTATAGTTAAAGAAAACATGTTCGATAGTCTCTTCTTGAGAAAAAATAGAACAAAAAAGATATGAGTACTATATTATTTGAATTCCTTGATGTTACTCTCGTATAGGTACCACATGAGAAATTTTATCTTAAGCGGCATTCTTCTATAGGACCTTTATTCCTCTAAACGCATTTCCTGGCCGGGATATAATAGATATGCACTAATCTCACAATCAAGTTGTGCTACAGAATTAAGTTATATGCAAGTTATATGCGACTAAAGTTCTTCAACAAACTATGTTTAGTGTAACACTTTATAAAACAATTGATACAATCACTTATCTTCCCAAAATCGAATCTGGTTTTGATCGTTTACTTGCAAGTCCCTAGACACCGTAAGACTATAATTTACTAATATCAATAGCTTTACATTTCAATGTTCTAAATACGTAGGCCACCCTGACCTTTAGGTACTTCATTTAGTCAACCTATATGTTTTCTTTCGACCATCACTTTGTCAAAAAGTTAAAAAACTGAAATATATAATAATCTATTTTCTTGAGGATTTGTTTAGTTTCCTCAAACAAAGATAGTGTAAAACCACGGTAAGCTAGTCAACACTGAATTAATCAAAATGAGTTGAACATTTATCGATATGTGTTTTAACTGCTTCTAACTCAAAGGCCTTTCAACTCTAGAAAATAGTTACTTTGAAGACGTAATTTGGACCTTTTATTGTCAAAGTTAAAAACAAAAACCTGCAATCGGGAGATGGGAAGTGGAAAGTAGGGTGGCATAATAGGCGCCATCAGAAGAATGCAAGGGTCTTGAAGGCCTCAAGGGCCAGGCCGCCTAGGTCGGATCATCTATTTGGTGATGCTAGGTGTAGCTGGATAGTTTTACCTTCATTCTTAAATAATCCATTTGTTTCACTTTAAGTGTCATTTTGGAGTTGGGTATGAGAATTAAGTAGAGATGAAAATAGTAGAGAACATGAAGAGAGACCTGCCTAATGAAGCGAGAATACACATACTACGAGAAAAAAAAAACTGAACCCTAAAATGGCACTTCAAGTTAAATGGAGAGAGTAATGACAACTGATTTAGTTTTAAATGAACAAAGTTAGTTGTCCTAAATATCATATAAAGAGCATAACACAACATTGGATTAGATCCTGCGCTACACTTGGAATCCTGCGCCCATACCGGGATCATCCGGAGCTCCGAGTGTCGGTGGCAGATCTGTTGTTGCTGTGAGTGACGGCATCATGCCCGAGGAAAGACACGGCGATAATGTTCAAGGTAGGCGCGGAGGTTTGACCTCGGACCTTGGGATCGCGTTAGGGCGGAGGCAGGAAATGCGAGCCATCTCGGGAGCTCTTCTTCCAGCCGGCCAGGCTCGCGACAATCTTTGGCATGGAACGCCACTTTTGTACTAGCCTTTCAAGATCGGCGGGCCGGTCGAAGCAGCATGTCTGGATTACGTCATGACTTTGTCCGGAATCATCCGATCCACCATCCGAACCCAATTGCGTTGTTTGGTTTGCGTCGCCGGACCATGTCGTCCGTCACCAACCCGCTCCGCTCTAGCTCTTCCCGCAAGCCATTCGTTGGGAGCCAGTTGATTCCTCCGAAAACGTCGGACGACCCGATCCTAGTTGCATGTGTAACCACCTCATGCCGCACGAACTGGACTCTCAAACCAAACAAGCTGTTAGTTGGCCCTTTGCCTCGTTGCGCGCTTGCTGTGCTCGTGCTTCCCTATGGGCGCCCGCCGCAGGAACGTGGCTGTTTACTTTCAGAGCATTTGGCATTTACACAACATTTAAACGAAAAACATGAAAGATAGATGATCCGGTAGGTGATGCTCTGTAACAGCTTTTCAAATAAGTGAAGAGAAAGAGGCTTTTCTCCGGACTCCCATTTCCATCTTTTTCCAAAGCTCCCCTCTTAATTGGTAAGTACATCACAGCATGCTTTACTTGGTGAGAAGACTTGGGTTGACTCACAGACTTGTATTCCTATTTTGACAAGTTGTTGTTTTTTTTTTTTGGGGAAGAACGTTGGCAGGTACTCTGCCTTTGCATTGAGTGAGAATTAAGAAGTTGTCCACAAGCATGCATGGTAAGAAGGACCCAGGCTTGGCTGGTCCACGAAAGAAAATAAAAGCCAGTCGACAAAACACGAGCAAAAGCCAAATAGTTGGCTCAGGATTACAAACTACAAACGAAAAAACGAAATTAAAGAGACTGAAGGACGGTGGTTTAGAACCGGGCTGCTACGTGGTTGCTTTTCTGCTCGGACTGCATAGCGTGTTCATCTTTGTTCACCAAGTTGTAGTAGTAGATTTCCTCCTTTGCAAGGCAGGCCACTCTCTTGTAGTTGACTCAGACTCTCTCCTTTTAAAAATCCACTTGTTCCTTTCCCTACGCACATACTACCACAAATAGGTGTCCACTCTAGTCATTGACCGTCTATTATCCTTTATCATGTTCGCTGCCTGTCTTGCATGACAAGGTTTCAAATCAATAATTTATTCTAAGTTCAAATGAGGCCTCATCAAGCACAATTCAGTTATCCACAAGTTCCTAGTTACACTCCTTACACTAGATTCGACAACTTTTTTTCAGCTTCAACATATTATTGTTTTGTAAGGCACGTTACTTATAAAGGTTTCAACCATTGAAATGAGGTCCTGGGTTCGACTCCCCGTGGGTGCGAATTTTCTAGGATTTAACGGCTTTGTGCTTTCTGCGGTAGGCGACGTGGCCGTCGACAGCGAGGCGCCAGTGGTGACTTCGTCAATCTCGAGGATTTGCCGGCTCAGTCTTCTAAGATACTCATAGGGGTAGGGTTTGCGTATGTGCGTTCATAGGGGTGAGTGTGCGTGCGTTGTGAGTGTCTGAGTTGTACTATGTAATAAAAAAAAAAAGCTTTCAACCATTGAAATGTCTCAAACAGTTACCAATAAAGAAATCTGAATCCCGGCCTATCTACTTGATTCTTATATCGGAGTTTCTATTCGGATATGTTTTTCACAACATTTTGCATGGCCTAACAATCAACGATGTTCATGGTTCTTCTAATTGGACTTGATGTGAGGATATAACGAAGATAATAGAACTTCAGGCAATCCTAATTCCCTGGTTCCTTAAAAAATAATCCTAATTCCCTGGTGTCTCATGACTTGACCAATTAACCGCCACTAGTCAATCCAGTTATCACATTTATTTCAATAATCCTACTTAATTTTAAATTCTAAACAATGAGTATTGATAAAATGGCCACCAACTTTGACCATAAGAAAAATGAGCTCTGAACTTGAAAAATACACTTTCAGCTCATGCAAACTGACATGTACTTGGAGTGCGCAGTTGGCCTTTTAATCTAAATATCAACTTTGAAAACTTCAAATGTATCTGTATTTTGCTCATTTTGCATCTAGGTGCGGGGAAGGAGAATGCAAATTATCACATCCTATCATGTACAATGGTGAATGGGCATATGAGCCGCATGAGAAGGATTATATTTGGACGGGTAACTAGATCACTAAAAAATGAGTGTTATTCATTAAATATCAGAAACATTTAGATCAGGTTCCATATGATTATTTTCTCAGTGGGGAACACAGACATTAATAAGTCATCCTAATTTAAGTCGTTTTGGCTCGATGTTTGCAGTCCATATTAGAAAAACAAGAAATTGTGCATTCTAAAGCGTCATGTACGAGATGCCATAGGAATTTGCCATCTCAAGAAAACTTTTCACTCTCCCCATTACCATCTTTTCCTAAAGTTTTCCTTTTCTATGACTTTCTCTTTGTACGGTCGTTGCTTGCTCTAATTGCTGCGAAAGACTTGAGTTGACTGCACTAAACAGCATGACGTCGACTGTAACAATTTATCTGACGTAATAATTCACTCCACATTCAGAGGATGCCTCATCTAGAGTAATTCGACTTTGCAGAAGTGCCTTATTACATTAGTTCCTACGTACAACTGCTTACGTCCTAGATTCCATATGTGTGCTCTTTTCATTTCTGGGTCATTACTTTCTTTCAGCTCCTAGCTATCAAGATTCAGAAAGGAAAAAATTCTGCGTTTAGCCCATGATGAGGAAGATGCGGAGCTATTGTGTGAATTACGTGTGTAGAAAAAAAGCACCTTCAACTTTGGCCATGGCCCCAAAGGTGCCAGGTGGTCATGTATCTTTCTATAAAGAGAAAGAGAAGTTCACAAAGCAGAAATAGCATTGAATCTGTGAACAGGATCCTTCTGCGTCAGTGTCCGAAAGCTGCTGCTCGGTTTGAATGGAGATACCCACCCATATTATCTGCGATATTTTGCAGTGATATGCATTCCATTACACATTTGGCATTCCAACGGCCGGCGATATTTTGCAGCAGACTGTAAGATCTATGACCTACTTCAATTTTCCTCTCTAATTCGTACGAGAAAAGTGACGTGTTTTTGTAGGAAAATTGATCCTCTCCTGAGTGGTAAGCTATAGGACGTAGCTTAACTCAGGTCATCATGTCATAAATAAGTCATCCCGAAACCTTAAACTATATCATAAAGGTGCCACGTGATGATTCATCAAAAATAGATGAGCATCAAGAGATCAGGGAAGCTTCTCCCATTAACTGCTTTTCCATAAACAAGCTCAACTTATTCAGACTTTTATCCAACAATCTTCCGTGCTTCTTATTCAAGTGTCAGTTTGTTCATCTGTGGACAGCGCACTAAACAATCTTTCCATTAATCTGACCACTGCGCCAATTAACATTCACCTTTCTTCTTGCTTAAGAATTATTCTTGTCGACCAAAAGCATCTCTCTTGTCATGTTATCCTGAACCTTGCACAGAAAAAAAACTTGATCCTTTCTCTTTCTAATAGAAAACCTTTCCCATAATCTTGATCACTACCTGAAAATTGCTGTTATCCAGCATGCATGAACATGCATAGAACTTTCAGCAGCCCCCTCTTTAATGTATGTCGCTTTAGTTCAGTCTTGGCGGTTCACACAAACTAAAGACGGTCTGCCGTCGCGTATATATAGGGACGAGAGCTATTGGTCAGGGAAAAGCAACAGTACTGATACAGCATATCCATCCAGCAGCCGCCATGGGAAACAGCAAGGTGTACGCCACGGTGGTGCTCATCCGTCTGATCTACGCCGGCATGCACATACTCACCAAGGCGGCCTTCAACGAGGGCACCAGCACCACTGTCTTCGTCTTCTACAGGCACGCCGTCGCCGCTGTCTTCTTGCTTCCCTTCGCGTTCTTCCTTGAGATCAGGTAGCCATTCGAAGATGTTTTACTCTTATCTTCAGTCATGTGTGCATATCTTCTGCAAGCAGATTATCATAAAGAAATGGAGTTGTTCATCTGGTATTCTAATGTTTGCAGGAAGCGACCGGCGCCACCCCTAAATTTCAAACTCACTCTCAAGATATTCGTTCACGCCTTCTACGGGTATGTTGGTGTGTGTTAAGCATATGTGTTGAGTAGAATGACTGTTGTTCTGGAGCATAAATGGAAATATTCTGATGGTGGCGCTGAAATACCACGCGGTTTGTGTTCTGTTTCTCAGGATGGCTGGAACGATAAACCTGTACAGCATTGGCCTGAACTATGCTTCGGCGACATCTTCCTCGGCCATCTTCAACATAGTACCGGTGGTTGCCTTCATCTTGGCCGTCATGTTCAGGTCAGACAAGCAAATCAGAAATAAGAACACATTTCTGAAACAAGCATATGTCACTGCCCTGAACATTTTTCCATTGCGGAGACAGGATGGAGACCCTGAACATGAGGAGCGCCCATGGCATGGCAAAGGCATCCGGGATCCTCCTCTGCGTCGGCGGCGTCATCATTCTGGCACTGTATCAGGGCCCTGCACTCAAGTCCTTGAACCACCACCAGCTGCTCAGCCACCACTCGAGCGCCGCCGCCGCGGCGCAAGCGCATTCCAATAAGCACTGGGCGCTGGGGATCTTCCTGATGACATCGTCGATTGTGATATGGTCTTATTGGACGGTGCAGCAGGTAACTGAAACCTGCACTGCACTCCTGTTCATGTTCGGTGGAAATGATGTGTTGTTTTTGCAATGTTCCCGGCCGGCAGGGGCCGTTGCTGCTGGAGTACCCTTCCAAGCTCCTGAACACGACGCTGCAGTGTGTCTTCGCGAGCGTGCAGTCGTTCGTCATCGCGCTCATCATGGAGCGGGACCTCTCGCGGTGGAAGCTCGCCGGCCCCGTCAGCCTCGCCTCAGTCCTCTTCACCGTAAGCACGCCATTACATATCCCGGTTGATACACAAGCTGATCATCAGGCGGCCTACCTGCCAGTGCTAACGCTGCGTGTTCCAGGGCATCGTGGTGGCGGCGATCTCTTACTACTTGCAGATCTGGGTGATCGAGAAGAAAGGGCCCGTGTTCCTGTCCATGTCGATGCCGCTGAGCCTGGTCTTCACCATGGCTATCGCCTCGTTCCTGCTGGGAGAGGACGTCAGCTTCGGAAGGTAACGTCACGTCACGCCGCACCACTAGCCCCTTACGTGCAATAGAAAACAAATCCTCTCGTCCTGCTGCCTCCTTTTGACTTGTGCGAGTGGCGCCGTGTCGTCGACGAGCGGCACTCAACTAATTAACCGAGCGGACAGAAGCTCTGTCGCTGGTTCAGTCAGTGACTTCGCTGTCTCGACAATGCTTTATTACCGGGTTATGATGATGATTATGATCTCTCTCTTGGCCTGTGTATGTGGGTGCAGCATTATCGGTAGCGTTCTGCTCGTCGCCGGCCTCTACAACGTGCTGTGGGGCAAGACCATGGAGGAGGGCCAGGTGGCAGATCACGAGACGAGGAGAAGCAGCGTCGCCGACGACGACGGCGACGGGCACGACGACGTAGAGAAGAGAGCGCCGCCGCTGCCGGCGACCGGCGCCGGCGGGGCGTTCGACGCGGCCTCCAAAGTCTGACGTCGCGTGCATGCTACGTGGTGACGGAAAGGATGTGATGCCGTAGGACCCTCGTACGATGACTTCGGAAAGAATGCGGGCGGACAAGGTCTGAAACCGATGGATGTCATTCTTCGGCTCTTCGGCACTACGTACGAATATATATGTACCACCAGATATTGTTTATACGATTTATGATGTGCATCGCAATTCGCAAGAACGTAGTTTCAACTGCACTATTGTTAGTGCACAACTACAGTGCATGACAGAATCGATCACCTGTCTGCCATTTGGGACGTAGGCCTGGGCTGGAACTGCCTGGTCCAAGCATATGTCGGGGCCCAGTGGAGGCCGAGCACGAACGGCCCGGCATCTTTATCTCGGCGGAATGATATGTTGACACTTGATTCATAACTTTTCCTATTCAGAAATAACGCAAACATTCGCACACAGACATTTTTTTTTAAAATACACAGTACAGCTCAGACACTCACAACGCACGCACACTCACCTCTATGACCGTACATATGCAAACCCTATCCCTATGAGCATCTTCGAAGACTGAGTCGGTAAATCTTTCAGATTGAAAGTCAGCACTGGCGCCTCGCTGTCGACGGCCATGTCGCCTACCGCTGAAAGCACAAACCCGTTAAATCCTAGAAAATTCGCTCTCACCGGGAGTCGAACCCAGAACCTCAGGTGCTACTGAGCCTCTTGTAACCACTAGGCTACATGTCCTTTCTCACACACAGACATTACCATGTGAATGTCAACAAGCTGAATAGCCTACCAGTTCTTTAAATTGAAAACTCGTCGTAGGCTTCTTCTTGTCGTTGTTATTCAAAAATATGCCAAACAGGTCTTGGTCGAGTGGTCAAGGTGAGAGAAAATTTAACCGGAAGGTTAATCCGTGGATCACACTACAAGATTCCCACTAATTATCGACAGTGCTATTCTAAGTGGCCGACAGTTTAAGCAGTTTAGTGTATTTGTTTTGAGTGGCTGACAGTTTTGTAGCACAAATATCATCATTTCCCAACAGTTTAAACAAATTCCCTACAAACTCATTCCCCACAAACTCATTACCTACAGTTTTTAAATCTATGTGATAAATACACTAAAACTGTCACCCATTTGTTTGAAAAACTGTAGGGATAGAAATCTTGTAGTGTCATGCGCTAGCCAGTGGAGCGGATCATGCACTAGCCACCAGTGGTGAACGGCTTCATTGTCAAGATAAGAAAACATATAATAGGAAGATTAATCCGTGGATCATGCGCTAGCCACGGAAAGTGAGAGGGGGCAATCGTTGTTCACGGTTGTTACTTCCCCATACACGGACCATGCGCTAGACACTAAAGCGGATCATGCTCTAGCCAGTGGAGCTACACCAGAGAGTCAGAGGAGCCAATCGGTTTTCACTTTTCACAGTTGTAACTTCCCCATACATTTTTGGGAACAAATTAAACTAAACTGATAATTTGTGTTAATTATTGATTTTATGCGTGCATGCATGCAGCAGATTTTTGCCTCTTTTTCTGGGGGTGGGGGGGGGGGGGGGGGGGGGCAGGTGTCCCTCTCCTAGCATAATGGTTCATGCATATTATGTCCTCTTGGATTCTTGGCCATGCTATGTTTTGCATTTGTGACTGATTTTTTCGCTAGTCTGATATTTTTCAACATATTCTACCCCATGTACAGAATTGCACACGTGAAAAGTTTTTTGGTGTGCCTGTTCATCCTTTTGAAAAAGATTTTAGAAACATTTTATAAAGATTTCCCTGGCTTAAGGTATCACATCGACAAACTTTTGTCGGTCCTTGAGCCACGAGTAGATTCTTGGTGGTTGACCACATGCTCCCCTTTGACTCTTTAGAGTGTTCTGTGGAGGCCTCTATTGGGAAGGTTCGTCTATGCAGCCATTCTGCCACCAAGGTATTCCCTTGAATCGGCATTTTGTATCCTGCAAAATGAATCCAGTTGCAGAGACGCTACATTACCTGCTGCGAGAAAACACAATGGATTAGCATGTGGCTTGGACTTCCCTGTCGTGAATTGCAAAGGCTTCATAGCGCACTCTGACCCCATCTTTTTTTTTATCTCAAGAATATCGGCCGTCAGAAAATTTTCATGCATGGCTGTCCATCAATCATATTGCTTCATTCACAGCTCATATACAGCTGCATATGCTTGTCACTCTCATGCATTTCCTGGTCACGAGCATCAATCATAGTGCCTTAACCAAACCAAAGGCTCCATTTTTTATTAAAAAAAAATCGAGGGACCAACGGCAGCTATTTCTTTCTCTTGAGACCCTTTTGTTGGACGCGCTGAAAATTCTTCCATGCTCAGCGGAGCAAGTCACGTCTGTCCGGGGGGCCTTTTCTTGTGTGCTGATCTGATGACACCATATCTTTTCGTCAGTCATAAGCAAGCTTTGCACAGAGAAACACTACCCTATGTCGCACAAGAAAGAAAAGACTCCTAAACTGTAACTTTAGAAGCTTTATGCTAGCTTTTTCACATGTCTCGGTGTAGGCCACGACCTACCTACCGAGATTACATCAACAATCTAAACGGACCAACCAAAACCCTGCTTTACTTCAGTTGGGGCACACAAACAGGGCAACCACTGCCGTACCGTGCATAACGGTTCATGCATATTTCGTCCAGTTCCGACACAAGAGAGATAAAAGCAGAGGATTCTTCACCAACTGCCATTTCTCAAAACGCGCGCAATTTTCCAAACCACCAGATCAAAAACCCGTGAACAAGCAAGCTCTGTAAGCAGAGCAAATAAAAGTCTCAGAGATCATCAGGTTTCAGTACTTAAACACACGTGTGATGTGCCCAGCACCAGCAGCAGTTCATCGAAGAAGGGGGGGAAAAAGAAGTTAAGCTCCACGCAGCCGAGCCATGGCAGAGGCCAAGGCTAAGAAGACGAAGAAGAGGCACCTCATGGCGTGCTGCATCGCGCTGGCCATCCTCGCCATCCTCGGCGCGCTGGCGCTGGCCTTCTACCTCCGTTACCGTCCCCGGCCGCCGCGCGTGATTGCGACGCCGGTGGACTTGAGCATCGACCAGTTCGAGCTCCTCCCGCACCCGACGCTCAAGGTGTCCGTGGGCGTGCACGTGGTGGTGAACAACCCGAGCAACTCGCCGTACCGGTACGGCGCGGCGGTGAGCCCGGTCACGTACCACGGCGAGCCGGTTGGGGAGACGCTGGTGCCGGCCGGGGAGATCGGCGGCAAGTCCACGCGGAAGGTGGAGCCGGCGACGGCGGTGGACGGGGTGAAGGTTGCCGAGAGCCCGCACTTCGCCGCCGACGTCGTCGCCGGCGTGCTGCCGTTCGTGGCGGTGGTCAAGGTGGTGGGCAAGGCGCTGGTGCTGCGCGCGTTCGAGGTGCCCGTCACCGTCGAGGTGGTCTGCTTCGTCCGCATGTACGTGTTCCACGGGGAGAGCAGCTCGTGGTGCGTCTCCACCGTCCGCACCGGCGGCACGGCGGCCGGCTCCGGCGAGGGCTCATTGCCGCCGCCCTCCTCGCCGGGAGCGGCGGTTGCGTCGGGGTACCCGGAAGGGTATGCGTATGAGCATGATTAAGGTGGTGTGCGCGCACGGTCACGCTGCGCTTTCTGGATGTGTGCCTGATGGTCCGTTTGTGTCGAATGGTTGGAGTACGATTTTACTTGTCTTCTGTTTCAGTTGTATACAATGGAGTGACACACTGCACATGGCATCGAGGACTAAGTGAGATGGTTATTATAGATTGTTTTTAAGAAAGAGTACGACTATACATGCAATCAATTTATACAATACTGTTATTTATTTCAGCCATAGGACAATTCCTGTTGGACCCGCACAATCAACCTAATATTTGCAGAACATGGATCAAAGTGGTCAGGTTATTTGTGGTGGAACCAACCCATCTAGGTTTAAATTCCAGACTTGACATGGGTGTTCACTATTAACTGTTATTTATTCTTTCAGTGAAAGACGACGTCTCAATAGCGAGGCACTCGTGATGACTTTGTAAATCTTAAGATCAGTCACTTCAGTCTTTTCGGAGGCGCTCATCTTGATACGGGTTGCGTTGGTGCATTCATAGAGATGAATATTCATACATATTTATGTGTGTCTATGGCTGTATTGTGTTTAAAAAAGCCTTTTTTGCAAACTAGGGAGCTTTATTGCGAATTAAGTAGTGATGTTACAACACAAACAACAGCTAGTGATGAAGTGTTAGGTAACACGATCATGATGAGCCTGGTCGACCCACTTGAACCTAGAGATCGAATGGAACTGAACCAGGTGCCCCTTCACATGATATATAAAGACCCAGTAGGCTCAGGTTTGCGGGCCAGTTAGAGGTCCACGCCGGTTTCTAGTCTTTGCACAGAGTGCTCTACATGGTGTACTAGTGTGCATGCTTGTAGGAGAACAAATATACGTATATGAGAGTTCTTAGATGTCTTTTCTAAAGAATGGAGAGCGGAATGGGGCACATGCCCCTCCGGTTCGAGTGGTGGAGCTACAAAATTGACACTAAAGTGTGCAAGTGTACTAGTGAGGCATAGCACAACACTCTACAACATGTTCGGTATTGTGACCCGTTATACTTTCAGCGATACTTTGACCTTTTCATAGGCTTTTTGTGTTTCGATTTTCTTCTGTCTCTAAAAATTATGTTTTTTCATGAGTTGTTTCCACGATATGCACTCAACAATTGAAATACGAGGTTGAATATTTTTTAAAACATGGTTCAATAATTTTGATATGCTAGTCCAACATTTTACAAAAAAATGTTTAAATGGTTTACCTAAAATGTTGAACTGTATATCAAAACATTATTTTTATTTTGCCAAGTATTGATTGTTTAAAAATTGAAGCGTATTTCAATAATTTGAAAAGCATTATATTAACATCTTTAAAAAAATAGTGAATTGTTGTACTTAAATTTTGAAGTGGCATTTTATATATTTACTAATTGGAGGCTCATTTTGAAGCCTTCACGTTAATCATAGAAAAATCCTAGAAATTACAAAAAAAAGCAAAACATCTGTCCATCGATTTGCATGCTCAACAAACCACAACCATTGATCAACAATTACATGCCCACGTATTCCTGCCCACCTAACCCTAGCCGCACGGCGTCGATGCCGCTTCATCTTTTCAGGCGCCTGCCTTGCAACTTCCTGTCCGCCTCCCTCCTCTCCTCCTCTTCATCGATGTTCCTCGACAAGTTGCCAGCAGATTGCCTTTCTAGCAGCCGCGCCTTGAACAGACGAAGGGATGCGGCCAGGCTGCACGGTGGGAGGAGAGAGAACTGCTGTAAGTATGCCGCGCCTTCACGAAACCACAAACATGGCCGATCTACCAGCATGGAAAAGCCGCGTGGGCTCCTTGGTCTCGAATTTGTCTTCAGCTGTTTCGAGGCCCCATGGTGTATGCTATGAGAGACTGCTGTTGTCGTTGCGTTCATGACAAGTCTGCAACAGACACCATCATCTGTTCTGGCGGAGGACAAACACAGCGGAGGAAGGAAATTCCTTCAGTTGATTCCCGATACTGCTAGCAACAGGAAAGTATCGGATGGTAGCTGTACAGTTTCCACCCCCCACGCTGCTCCAAAAGATCATGGAGATGCGAGCTGTAGGAGCGTCAGCAAGAATTTGGACCTGCAGTCTCTTGCTTTGCCTGCCATCATGTAAGTACGTTGCTAACTACAATAGCTGCAACCACGGAGCCGTTCAACGTTAGCGCGTCAAGCAATTGGTGTCATCAATATAATATTTTATTTCTCTATGATTTACAAAAGCATAATTAAACAATATTTTCTGTTTTGGTGAAATAAATATATCACTTCCAGGTTGTCCTAACAATTGATCCTGTTGGATATATACTCCTTAAAAGCATGGGTGCATAGTGTTCTCTAATGTGTAAATTAGATGTGAGAACTAAATTCCTTTGTCTGAAAAAAGAATGGACTATGTGTGTCTAGATATGATGATACAGTCAACCGATGAAAAAGATTGAATGAGTTTATGTTGTTTGTTTTTGCGAGGGAAAAGTTTTTTAAGTTGTTGATGAGTTATTTGGGTGAACTTACATTTTATAGATTCAGCATGTTTAATGGGAAGCTTGATCTTCCTTCTATCACACTTTTTTAACTTTTATTTAATGAGCCATGTATTTCTCCCTATTAAATTAAGTAAATCAACTTTAATTTTGATTCCATGAGAAACTCGGTAGTTTAGACTTACAGACTGAAGAAATTGTAACTACAAATCATCACGCTGTATTTCTATTTTTTTATCCATTTCTTGAAATTAGTAACCTATCCAATTACGTTTGTTACCAATAAATTGCACAATTGTTTTCACCTGGCTCAAAGAAAGTAAATTTTTATCAAATGTAAGCTGTTTTGAAGCATCCCTCTGCCCTTGATAACTATTATCTAGCTCATATGTTCACATAAGTATTCTTGCTTCAAATGATATATTGCTTCATAATAATATTTGTCACTTATTATCCCGTAATAGATTTGGGAAAATTATACCAAGAAAATGCTTTATAATAACCTATGTTATGTAAGCCGCATTATGGATACATGTAATTTGAATGAGGAGGCCGCCTGACCCTAACATTCTCAATCAAATATGAACCTAATTAAAACATACTATGTGACTTAACTAATACAAGACTGGTATATATCATTTTTTTTAAAAATAATTATATTCTTATTAGCCTAAATTACGTGTTAGACGGTGTGAATCTTTGAATTTACACTTTCTACGAAAAATATTTTAGGTATCAAACTAAATCACATTTATTTGTTAACTAAGCTAATATGTTTGTTGAACTTGGAAGATTATAATTTCTATAACAATAAAGAAGGGAGGAATCCTTGAAAAAGTTTTGTGAAAAAATTCAAAATTGATAGCATAATCAAAGAGCACGTTAGTTCTATTTAATTCAATCCAAGTAGTATGATATATTGACAGTTTTATTCTGTTTGACCCCTTCAGCCAATGTTGTACGTACATGGGCAATGTCCACTTTTGCATAAAGAAGCAAAAAATAAGATAGGGAAAAAAAAGAATTATGCTCAATAAAACTTAATCTCAATATGTAGGAAATGAGTGGTGGCTAAAGTTACCAACATGGTTGCAACGGAGAGTTAGCTAGAGAGCATATTACCTACATTATTATTTTATTACTCTTGAGTAGTACCAAAATTATAACATGTTTTTTTTTCTGGTGTAAGACTTTTTGTACCACTCAAAGTTGTAATGGTGATCCTGCTTTGAGGATGGTAGAAGAATAAAAACTAATATCCTGGGCATCACTTATGTTTTTTAAGGTAATATGTTTAAATTGCTAGATCGTGCAAGTATTGCACGGGTTGACGGGCTAGTACTTAAAATGTTGGGTTTAAAAAACAAAAAAAAATATCCATATTAGATTTTATTTTATTTTATTAATTCTGAATAATATCATGTTTAAAATAGATATAAAATTAAAGTTACGATTTAAGAGAAAACCCAATTGAAGTTTGAAAGAAATCAAACAGTCAACGTGCGGGGGGAGTGGAAGGGGGAGTGTTGTGACACATGTCACCATAGAATCGGGGTTGGCAGTTCTCTTTGCATATTTTAATCTCAAAATATGCTACGCCGAAGCTAGAAGTACCACTCACCCCTATGAACGCACATACGCAAACCCTACCCCTATGAGCATCTTCGAAGACTGAGCCGGCAAATTCTCCAGATTCCCGAAGTCACCACTGGCGCCTCGCTGTCGACGGCCACGTCGCCTACCGCTGAAAGCACAAATGCCGTTAAATCCTAGAAAATTCGCTCCCACCGGAAGTCGAACCCAGGACCTCAAAGGTGCTACTCGGATGTCTTAACCACTAGGCCAAGACCCCTTTCACAAGAACCGAGCTTCTAGATTGAAAACAACATAGACTTTTACCAATTATTCTTTAGCAAAAGGAAAACTGCAGAGTCTGATGTCTTTTAAAAATTTGGTGCGTACCTGTAGTGAGAGAGAGGGCGCGCATGAAATCGGTGTCGTCGAGGAAAGAAGCACTGTATGTCTGTATCTATTAGTAGATGAATACAAAAATAAACCACAGAAACAACCCTCAGGCCTGGATCCAGATGCGAGTTTTGTTGGTTTACTTGTGGACTAGTTCCACTCACCGCGCGTCTATCGCTAATGTTGTAACGATATCGGACGAACTCAACGCTCGACTTCTCCTTCAAACAAGGAGCGACAGCGAGAGAAACGAAAGGTACAGGTGCCATATATAACATATCTCCGCGCAAGTGACGTGCATGCGATCGATGGAGTTCTGGAGAGTCAGACAAAACCTCGAATTGTCAATGTGACAACCATAGCAAAACTAATGTCATACGCTGGTCTCCAGTCCCCATGGCATTCTTAACTAAATTCCTTAGCATTGAGACGACTTGATCAGTAACAATAATAATCCAAAGAACACCACTAAAGAAAGCAATGGCATGCCCCGCTAGGAACAAACAAAGATATCTGCAATTCCGATGAAACTTCCCCTCTTACATATGGCCGGCGCTCTCTCTTCCTTCGCCACAGCTCCCATTGACCTCAGCACGCGCCAAGAGAACTCTGCACTATGAAGAGGAAGCCCGTGCTGATCTGCTGCGGGTCCGTGCTGGCCGTCGCCGTCGTCCTCGCCGCCGTCTTCGTGGCGCTCTACTTCACCCTGTTCCAGCCGCGGACGCCGCGCGTGGTGGCGACGGTGGTGGGCACGGAGATCTCGGCGTTCAGCGTCGTCCCGCCGGTGATCAACCTCACGATGCACGTGGAGGTCACCGTGTACAACCCCAACTACGCCTCGTTCCGGTACGGCGACGTGGCCACGGTGATGCGGTACCACGGCGCCGACGTGGGGCAGTCGCTGGTGCCCGCCGGCGAGATCGGCGCGCGCACCACGCAGACGGTGGCGACCACGGTGGAGGTGGACACGGTGAAGGTGGCCTTCACGCCATACTTCCTCGGGGAGGCCATCCTCGGGGTGCTGCCGTTCGAGACGGACACGACGGTGGCCGGAAAGGCCGTGGTGCTCAACACGTTCAAGATCAAAGCCAGCTCCGTGGTGGTGTGCCAGGTCGAAGTGTACCCGCTCAAGAACAACGCCACCTCGGTGTGCACCTCCACGGTCCATATGCGCCGGCTCTAGCGCTATTCAGCCACGGTTTGGCCAAACCGTGGGAAAAAAAACAGCAACGAGAAATGTACTGCGGGTTGCTATTCACATGTGCTGTTGTCTGTTCACCCGGTTAATTGTTTTTTAGCTGCCATGTTCGACATTGGTTTTGTCCCAAACCGGGTTGAACACTTATGGCCGGTAGATAGAATTATTTGTGTAATAAATTGTCTGTTCTTTCGAGGATATTATTAGGAGTAATTGACAAGTGGAGACATGCTTTTTCTTGCAGAGTGCACTTCCACGATCCATATACGCTGGTAGATAGAACTAGTATGTAAATTGTTTCAACTTATACATGTTGTTTCGTGATTTTTTTTCTCAAGGCGTGCCAACACCGCCTTTATTTTACTCGATTTCAACCTATCAACTTTCACCTCGACAACAAAGATCCTAAGGCACACAGTAGAGAAGAGGTTTTTTCCTCGGCGCCTGGGCTCCCCGGGCGACTCGAGGCGATCTGGGTTTCCACTACACGTTTCTTCTTCCCACCTGTTTCTTCCTTGATCTCATCCTACGCAGGGTGTAGATCACGAGTACACTTCCCATCCCACGTTCGCGTCCACCAAGATCCTGCTGTGTGCAGCCAAAAACCAAACTTTGCTAGCCCAAAACTCTGGTCGCCAACTTCTTTTTGTCTCTGTTCGCGGTGCCATACGTTGTGTGCGGCGAACGCGATCTGATGAAGACGAGATGGAAGGAGTGGAGGGGATGATGAAGAGTCTGAAGTTGTCGGCGGCGGAGAGGAAAGGGGTCAAGATCGGATCAGGAGGAGGAGAAGCGAAAGCGCCGACGATCCCTCAGGCGATTGGGAAGCTTTTTTCTGAAAAACCTGCACATCCGGATGCACTGATCTTGGCGGTGGGAAAGGTCTGGTGTCCATTACGGGGTGTCGACTGCAAGGATTTGGGTGAGAATCACTTTCTCTTCTCATTCCATCAACCGTCAGGGAAGAGAAAAGCTTTGGAGAATGGTCCCTGGAGGCTCTCAAATGAAGCTTTGGTGATGTCTGATTTCAATGGATCCAAAACTCTTGAGGAGATCGATTTCTCTTATGTTCCTATATGGGTCAGAATCAAGAACATACCATTGGGAATGCTAAACTGGGCCACGGGTGAAGCAATTGGTAATGAGATCGGGGAGTTTTTGGAGGCTGACGTTGGTGAGGATGACATGGCTGCAGGGAATTTTCTGAGAGTCAAAGTGAGACTAGACATTCGCAAACCTCTTATGAGGGGAGTGACTATTCACATAGAGGAGGCGGGAGTTGAGAAGTGGTGTCCTGTGTCCTATGAGTATCTGCCGGATTTTTGCTATGTGTGTGGTGTTATTGGCCATACTGAAAAATCATGTGAAATCAAACTAAAGAAAGGGGAGGTGGCTCAGTACAGTAGTGAACTTAGATATAAACAGGAGAGGAGAGGCGACAATGCTGGTGTCAGAGGTGGTGCTCTATGGAGGGGAAATTCTTTCATGAACGGAGGCATGTCGAGTGGTTCAGGTGAAAGGATCAATCATGATAAGTCACGCAGCGACGCGCCATCCTGGCGCAAAAGCCATGACACTGAAAGCTCAAGGGAGAAGATCACAAGTCCTTTGAAAACTGTTCAACCGGCGCACAGCAGTCATCAGACAATAGGGGTGCGCTCTCATTGGAGGATGCAACAAAGGACGTAAATAAAAATCAGGAAGGGGAGGAAGATCGGACCATTCTCAAAGATGCCCATGTGAACAGTATCATGCATAGCAGTGAAGTGGAAGATGGAGATAAGGCGAAGGCAGATGGGAGGATGGATACTGATGAGGCTCGTAAATTGCGTAAGTTTAAACGCATCCCTAGATCAAACGAGCCAAACAATGATCAGATGATGATTGATGTGAAGAAGCGATCTATGGAGGCGGATGGTGAGGGGGGTGTTCAGGAAAAAAGAAGGAAGGGAGAGGAGGATAAGGAGGTTTGTGATTTACTTGGGGGAGATAATTTGGAACCTAACTTACGTCATATAGTGCAAGACCGGGCAGTGTTGCTTCGTTGTGCTTTGGACAATGATAGGCCAGAGTGGGCTACGGAGGATGATGCTGATGGTGTGGGTGAAATCAACGTGCAGGTGGTTAGTGGAAGCAGTATGAGCCAATGATCTATGTCAACACGATCCATGGCACACAACCTGGCGGGTCCTCATGGCGAGGCCCGTCAGGAGCAATGAATATCATGAGATGGAACTGCCGAGGGTTGGGAGTCTGGGGACTCTCTCGGACAGTTCAAGAGCTCATTGCTCTAGTTAGAGCAAAAAGTCCCAGCCTGTTGTTTCTCTCTGAAACCAGGCGCTCTGGTAAGCGTGCTGCAAATCTCCAGTGGAGGTTGGGCCTCAAGAATTGTATCTCTGTGGACAGTGTAAATACTGCTGGTGGTTTGGCTCTATTTTGGCACGAATCAGTTGAGGTGTCCCTGATTGAGAAGCATCGAAGATTTATAGATGTGCTGGTGCGACAAAATTCTTCTGAACCATGGTTCCGCATTACATTTGTGTATGGTGAACCTAGAACAGAGGACAGGCCACACATGTGGGAGCTGCTGCGCAGGCTTTGCAGTGAGTCTGATACACCCACAACAACAAAAGAGGACTGTAGCGACGGTTCAAAATAGGCTGTAGCGACGGACCAGGCCAACCGTCGCTACGCCACTGTCGCTAGAAATCACGAGTCTGTAGCGGCGGTTCAAAATAACCGCCGCTACAAATCGATTTGTAGCGGCGGGTGACGGCAGAAACCGTCGCTACAAATCGATTTGTAACGGCGGTTTCTGCCGTCACCCGCCGCTACTGCTGATTTTCAAAAAAAAAAAAAAAAGCTAGATCAGGTCTCCAGCTCTGATTTCAACGACGAATCAATAGAACCGTAGCATCATCATCAGAGCAGAATAGAACGCACAAATGAATCAAGTGCAAAGATGCAGAGATGAACTTAGTCAAAGTTTCAGCACGAACTAAAATCATGAGATCAAACTCTTGTACAGATTGGGAACAGGAACTAAAATCAACATACATGACTTGTACAAATCAACCGCTACAAAGAGATCAGATCAAGCTGGCTGAGGCATGGTGCTTGCCCATGACTGAGATCAATCCGAGGTGGAGTCCTTGATGCCCACCACCTGGTCCACTATGTTCTTGTCCTGAAGAGATCAACAAATCAGCGAGGCGAGTGCCGAGGATCACAGCCAAAAAAATCCCCAACAAATCCTCTACGAGCAGCGGCCAGTGCAAGCTAAATTTGTGGGATAAAAAACAAACCTGACGCAATTTCTGGAGAGGTCGAGCGCGTAGAGCTGGTGCAGTTGCCGGAGAGGTCGAGCACCTGCAGCGCCTTGAGCTTCCCGAGCTGCAGCGGGATCCCGCCCGTGAAGCCGTTCTTGTCGAGCTGCAGCGCCGTGAGGAACGTCAAGCCCTCCCCGGCCGCGCGCGTCGCGCCACCGAGACGCCCGTGCGCCGCGACAAGCCCTTCCGCGCAGCTCCTGCGCCGCACCGAGATGTGCTCCCCTGCCGCGCCTGCGCTCGCCGAGATGCGCCGCCAACCTGCAAGATGCGGCCGCGCGGGTGGCCGTTGAGAGACCACGTGGGAGCAGAAGAGAAGCTCGGGCAGGCTCTTGCCGGAGAGGAGGAAGAGGCGACGTGCTAGTGGGGATTAGGAAGCGTGGAGGAGGCGAAGTGCTAGTGGAGAGCGGCGGCTGGTTAGGGGAGAGGGATGGGATGAGGAAGTAACCCTAGCCTCGGTTATATACCCAGCTTGTGGGGATGTTGGTGTTGGGCTTTAGTAGCGACGGGTGGAAACGTAGGCCGCCGCTACAAATTTATTTGTAGCGGCGGTTCACTTTATGGTCCGCGGCTACAAATGGCGCTATTTGTAGCGGCGGGCCGTAAAGTGAACCGCGGCTAAAAATTATTTGTAGCGGCGGTTGCTGCCGTCACCCGCCGCTACAAATCATTTTTAGCGGCGGTTCACTTGTATAGTGCCTCCCCATCTACTGTAGCGACGGTTGGCTTTTAAAACCGCCGCTATAGGATTTTGGGCACTGTCGCTATAGGAAATTTTTGTTGTAGTGACCGTGGCTAGTTATGGCGGGCGATTTTAATGAGGCGATGTGGAGTTTTGAGCATTTCTCTGAAAGCGCCAGATCGGAGAGACAAATGACTATTTTTCGAGAGGCATTGGATGATTGTGATCTTACAGATTTGGGTTTTGTGGGCTTATCTTACACTTATGATAATGGACGTGATGGTGCGGCAAACGTTAAGTTGAGGTTGGACCGGGCAGCGGCTGATACACGATGGCGTGACTTATATGGGGATGCAACTCTCCATCACCTGATTTCTTCACGGTCCAATCATTGTCCTATCCTTTTGGAGGTGAAAAAGGAGAGCTGGGAACGGCACAAGCCAAGAATATTTCGTTATGAGATTATGTGGGAGTGACTAGAATCGCTGGCTGAGGAGATAAAGGGTGCCTGGTGCACCTCACCAGAAAGGGAGGGGCTCGGTGGCGTCGCTGCAGCGCTAAAGCACGTCCAACGAGCGCTTCGTGCATGGAGTAAGAAGTGAAAGTTGCCTAGAGGGGGGTGAATAGGCAACGCTAAAAACTTCTGCAAATTAGGACTTAATCAAATCGTCAGAACTATCGGATAGTCTGGTACACTGCCGGATACTCCGGTACCGGAATATCCGGTACTGTGTCGGACAATCCGAAACAGGGGATAATCTTGCGAAATTTGAAAACTACAAAGTTTCTAGCAATTCTACTTGAATCAAAAGACTTGTATAGAAGCTATCAAGTACCTTTACACTACAATTGCGGAAGTAAACAAATAGATAAGTAGATCGAGGCAATATAGCAATGTATAAGCAAAAAGAACAAGAACAAGTAAGAACAACAAGAACAAATAAAAAAGAGACAAGATGACACACGATTTGTCCCCGAAGTTCAGGCCCACAAAGTGCCCTACGTCTCCGTTGAGGTGTCCACAAAGGACCGGGTTGCTCTCAACCCTAAACCTCGCTCAAATGGTCACCAAGACCGATTTGAGTGTTCCACTAGCAAATCCCTTGCGGGAATGGGTAATACAAACTTCCCGGAGCTTCACCACACGAATTGGGAGCTCCCGGGCAACCTCTAGCCGTCTAGGAGCACAAAGCTCCAAGAGTAACAAATGAAACCAAGTGAGATGATGCCACAAGAAGCTCAAGAGTGGGATTGCTTGCTCTCAACACGAATCTCTTGTTCTCACACGCTCCCTTGAGTGAATCACACAAATCTTAGGCTTGGGAATGAGTAGAGAGTGAGAGGGGGAAGCTTGGGTCGTGTTCTTTGAGTGGAGACGGAGAGAAATGGCCGTTGGAAGTGGATGGATATTTATAGGCGCGGCCAAAAATCGAACCGTTGCGCTGCTGGTTAGGTCTTATCGGATATTCCGACACCATGTCGGATATTCCGGTGGGGAGTAACTGTAACCGGGTTTCAACAGGGGCCGGATACTCCGGCAGTGTGCCGGAACTTCCGGTGGGAAGTATCTGTAACTAGATTTCAACAGGGCCGGATACTCCGGCAGTGTGCCGGATCTTCCGGTGGGAAGTATCTGTAACTGGAAATTTGGTAAATCTCTCAAGCTTGAAATTGGTTGGTTTTGGTTCATGCAAAAGTTCTTGTGACATCAGAATACACATGATTACCATCCCTCTTTATAGTACGGCATTCCTAGACTCAATGAAAATATAAAAGAGGGAAATCTTTGTCCATTGAGCACTTAATGCTATTCTTGTCAACACATGAAGGGATTGTAACTTTGAAATCATTTTGATTCTCCATTGTGAGACCTAGCTGAACACTTTCTCATTGCAAACATTAGTCCTTTTGATCGTTTTGACGTCAATCACACAAAACACATGATTAGGGGCCTAGATGCACTTTCAATCTCCCCCTTTTTGGTGATTGATGTCAAAACAACCAAATTATAGCAAGGAAAAAAAATTCAATAAGAACTTGACAAATTTAGAGAGAGCTCCCCCTAAATGTATGCATGAATTGAATTCATCACAAATGGCCTAAGAATGCCAAATACACATTTTCAATAAAGACAATATGAGAGCTCCCCCTAAAACCTTGCATGGACCAAATATCATCATATAGGCAATAAAAACATTATGCAACACATGAGAGCAATAAGCAATTTCACACAACCTAGAAATGAAATATAGAAACTAATAAGCGTCATTACATCACATAGTCTCATGCATAGGACATAATTAAATTTAGTCTTACAATCAAGCACTTAGTTCAACACAAATAGTAATACTCCTAAAGTCCATCACTTCGTAGAACGATAAATTTCTCCCCCTTTTTGGCATCACATCACCAAAAAGAGAAAGAAGACAAGGTGATTCACTCATCATCTTCGCTGCCCGCTGCTTCTTCTTCCTCCTCACTCTCCTCTTCTTCCTCTTCTCCTTCACCTTCAACCTCGGTGTCCTCATCACTTTCCTCAACTTGACGAGTAGGCTTCTTGGAGAAGTTAAAAATGTCCTCATCCTCATCACCATCGGAGGGAAGATCGGGATACGGTGGAGGAGCTGCATATGGAACTTTATTTGCTTTGCACAAGTTGCGGATATTGCGATCAGAAATCTCTTGACGTGCTCTTGCTTCCTCACGGGCCTCACGAATCTCAATAGCATTCTTTGTGCACTTGTGATAGATGGCCTTGAGGGCTCTAGCAATGAAAGAGGAGCTGCTAGGACGACGTCTGCGACGTGACTGAGAGGTACCAACATGAGGAATGGTAGGATCAATAGCTGCCGCTGAGGTAGAGGAGGGAGTGGTAGTGGTCACTTTCCTGATCCTGTAGGGAGTATGCTTGCATTCCTTATGAAACTGGACTCCTGTAACATGCTCAATCATCTTCATTATGTAAGGGGCATATGCACAGCTGCGACTAGCATCCTTTGAAATGATGTAGATCTGCCAAAAAATGAAGAGATAATCCCTTCTATGCCATCGGAAACTTCCCCAATCCCTTTTATGCCATCAAAAAGTTTGTTATCCCTTTCATGCCATTGTCTTTAAACTTTTATCCCTTCCATGCCATTATCTTCATATTTTCAATTTATTCTACACTTTAATATAAAAAAAAACCTCAGTTCGAAACCTCTAAAAATCATGCTGATTTTTTTGGTGGTACATCAAGTTTATAGTCAGCCATTTAAGCTGAAAGAAATCAAAATAGTTTAGTAAAATGTGAAATAAAATTCTTCCTATTAAGCTAATTTGAAACTCAATTTAATTTTTTAGGGCATCTAAAAATTTCCTAAAATTATCTGAAAAATAACCTAAATTCACATTTAGATTGGAAGAACATCAAACAGTTTAGAAAAATTTGAACTAAAATTCTTTCCAGAAGATTAGCATGAAACTTAATTTTAATGTTTAGAACATGTAAACATTTCACAAAATTCTAGTACAAATTACCTAAATGTTTAGTGGACAGGACCATGTGAATTTGGGTGGTTTTTACTAGAATTTTAGGAAATGTTTAGGTGCCCTAAAAATTGAAATTATGTTTCAGACTAGGTTTATAGGGATAATTTTAGTTCAAATTTTGCAATACTGTTTGAAGTTCTTCCAATTTAAATAGTTGCCCCTTAACTTGATGTACTACCAGAAAAATCGACATGATTTTTAGAGGCTTAGAACTAAGTTTTTTAGAGATTAAAGTACAGAGGAAATTAAAAATATGAAGACAATGGCATGAAAGGAATAAAAGTTTAAGGATCATGGCATGAAAGGGATAACAAAGTTTCCAATGGCATAAAAGGGATCGGGAAAGTTTTCAATGGCATGGAAGGAAATGCCCCAAAAATGAAAGCAAACACACTGAACTCATCTTTCACTTCATCCTTGTCTGACATGTACCACAGTAGATTTCTTGCATAGCTCAAGATGCTGAAGCGTCCCCCTTCTTGGGAAGAAGAGTGTGCCTAAAGAGAGAGTTGCAATACTTGAAATATGGCTTCAACCCATGAGTGGTACCAACCTTGGTGAGTCTCCCTTCATACATGAATTCCATTTGCTCGTCGGCAAGACAATGGTGATCGGTAATATCAATCTTGCCAAGATCATCATTAGTGAAACCAAGAATACCTGCAAAGTCACTGTAGGAGACTTCAAATGGATGTCCCTCAGTCATCCAATGAATCACAGGCTCATCATTGTTGACATCATCAATCCAATAGGTAGCATAAAACTGAGCAATGACTTCTTCATTCCAATTATAAGGCATTGCCATAATATTGGTCATCCCCATACTCTCACACTTGGCAATGACCCTATTGATGATGGGATCTTTTAGCTTCCTCATATGCTCCCAATCAATAAACTGCATAGGAAGGACAGGAGTGCTCTTGCTTTGAATGACATAGTTGTACCAATCCCACTGAAAAACAGTCTGAAAGCGATAGTCAATGATGTGAGTATCTTTATCATACTCAAAAAGATCCTTCCTTCGAAGGGATGCCAAGTCATGCTTCCCTTTCGAGTAGTCAATATGGGCCATACCCTCCATCTCCCTTTCTTGACTGGCAAGTGGAGAATGCATCCAAGGAAACATGTTGCGGTACAAGGGGGGAGGATCTCTGTCATCTACAGGTGCCTTTCCTTTGCTTCTACCCCTTTTAGTTGCACCTCCCCTTGAGCTTGAAGAATGTGGATTGACGGTCCTCTTCTACCCATGCCGCTGTCCACGGCCTTCCATCTGACACAAACATCCATGAGGGAGGTTTAAACATGGGAAGTTCAAGGATGAAATCAAGAATTAGGAGTATGGACGAATTGTTCAAGTGTTAGGTTCTGTCGGATTGTCCGGCTCTGTGCCGGATACTCTGGCGTCGGATACTCCGGCACACAGTCGGATAATCCGGCAGACCCTAACATTTCAAGAATTCGTCGAAACTCCCAAAATAGCCACAAGATTCCAACCAAACTTCTAGCATTGCTAAACAACCTCATATCCAACCACTTCACCGAAGGGAATCCACTAGAACATCCAAAACAAGGAGATCAAAGAGGGGGGAAGACAATGGATACCTTCAAGCACTTCCTCGGTTTCCGGAGGAAAAACTTGGGGGCACCGGAGTCTCCGGTGTTTGGAGGTCCTTGGAATCCTTGTGGGAGTCGAATCCCGCTCCAAAACAACCAAGAATCGACGATTTTGGTGGAGAGGGGAGAAGGGGCGACGAGAGCAACGTGGGCGCGGTGAAAAAGAGAAGATAACATTTCACCGCGGGGTGGATTCCTTATAAAGGCTGGTAACTAACCGGATAATCCGACTCGGTGTCGGATATTCCGACAGTCCCAGGCCCGGATACTCCGGCTTCTTCCCGGAACGTCCGGTGGGGAGATTCTGTAACCAGGTCTGACCATAGCCGGATACTCTGGCATCATGCCGGATACTCCGATGTTCCCAGATTTTTCGAACTGTCTTGATGAAGAGAATGAGATTCAAAGGAGTTGAGGGACAATGGATGGACTTTAAAGAACATTCTCATCATATATGGTCACTAAGCAAGCAACAATCATAACAATGACCATTTACAACAAGATAGGATCAAGAGATCAAGAACCATTCAAAATAGTTTTGAAAAATCACTCAAATCTTTTTACAATTCATTTTGTTTTGCAAGACTACCAATACTAGAAAAACAACATTCAGATGTGTAACATTCTACTCCACATTAGAAGAATCAAGGATATTTAATTCACTTCTAAGCTCACAAAAGCGCTTTTCATCTAGGGGCTTGGTGAAAATATCGGCAAGTTGGGCATCGGTTCTTATGTAACTAATAGTAATATCCCCTTTGATAGCATGATCTCTCAAGAAGTGGTGCCGGATATCTATATGCTTGGTTCTATTGTGATCAACGGGGTTATGAGCAATAGCAATGGCACTCTCATTGTCACATAGGAGAGGAACTTTGTTCATAGTGTAACCAAAGTCCTTTAGAGTTTGCCGCATCCAAAGTAATTGTGCACAACAATTACCGGCTGCAACATACTCCGCTTCGGCGGTGGAAAGGGCAACGGAATTTTGTTTCTTGGATGACCATGATACTAGGGACCTACCCAAGAATTGGCAAGTCCTGGATGTGCTTTTCCTATCCACCTTACATCCGGCGTAGTCGGCATCGGAATAGCCAACTAACTTGAATTTGGAGCCCTTTAGATACCAAAGCCCTAGGTTAGGTGTGTGAACTGTTGGTATTTCTTACGTCACAGATAAATCCGCAAGCGCACGGAATACCGTTGTAGCACTTCACCCGGGAGTATTTCAAGGTATCGTATTTGTTTTCCCCAAGGAACGGAGTTATTCTACCGCAGGGCAAGTTTTACCCAAGGACAACCAAGACAACTAGCAGCCTAGAATCGAGAGGGTGATTATATCTAGCTTATCCTAGGGGATAGACGAACTCAAGCTCTACTTGTCTACTTCGGGCGCCGGCTTAGGCCTGGTCTGCCAAGCCACTCCGACCTGTAGCTCTACTATGTACCCGAACGTGGAGGGTTCCTTTGGACGGACAGGGCTGTCACTTCCTGCCGCCTACCTCTACAAACCGTGGAGCACACAGCAAACAAAGGTAACCTCTAGCCTAGACACCACGTCTATGCCGTTGATTACTACTCTAACCTCGGCCCAAAGCTGAATTTAGAAGGCTAGAGCACCCCTTGCGGAGCGATGATCCCGTAAACAAGTATAACAGGAATTACGCCTAGAAAAGTAATAATGCTCGCTAGATAAATAATCACCACGTATAAATCACAAAGAGTGTTTACACGCCAAGGTAAAGAAATAGAGCTAAACCTCCACCAAAGTGGAAGGAGTATTCCTTTCTCTCCCTTGCCCTCTCTCCTATTCTACTAGTGTACAAAAGGCTCTCAGCCTAAGGATTGGAGTGGAGCTCTATTGGAGAGTCTTGCGTCTTGTGGTGTGTGTTGAGAGGGAGGGGTGCCCCTTTATTTATAGCCTTGGAAGGTCGGCAACTTTGAGGCGGTTCCCGAGGTCGGTGACATTTAATGTAGGGGGAACCGACCTCCAGAAGTCGGTGATAAACCGCCATAAAAAGATGGGCCAGTGGGGCCTCCCTGGCAGGTCGGCCGACCTGGCCAGAGGGGGTCGGCCGACCTGGCCTGGGCCCCTCTGGGCCTGGTCCTCCTCTGGCTGCTTCCTTAGCCTGTGTACTTGCCTAAACCATGTGCATTGCTTGATCTTGAAGCCTGATTCTGTGGTTTTGGGCTTTTGGACTAAGTTCTTCAGTCCGGGGAAAATCCGTCGATGGCAAAGTCCACGTTTAGTGCATGTTTTCCCTTGTTTTTGTATGTACTGCACCTGTACTTCATAATTCACCAAGACTAGTGGAATTTGTTAGAAATAATCCCTATGTCTACACTTGGTGATGGTGTTAGGTTCACAAAGGTGCATAAAGTTGACGGTAAAAATGGGTCGTAAGGACCGTCAACATGAAGCAAATATCGCAAGATTCTTTTAACGGCCACCATGTGGCTCTCCTTAGGAGCGGATTGAAATCTTACACACAAGCACACACTAAGCATAATATCGGGCCTAAATGCACAAAGATAAAGTAATGAACCAATCATAGAACGATATACCTTTTGATCCACGGGCACTCCTTTTGGATCAAGATCAAGATGTCCACTAGTTTGCATTGGGGTCTTGATGGGTTTGGCTTTGTCCATGTCAAACTTCTTGAGCATATCTTGAGTGTACTTGGCTTGACATATGAACGTGCCTTCTTGGAGTTGCTTGACTTGAAAACCTAGAAAGAACTTCAACTCCCCCATCATGGACATCTCAAACTTCTTGATCATGATCTTACTAAATGCTTCACAATATTCTTGGTTAGTAGAACCAAATATAATGTCATCGATATATACTTGGCACACAAAGAAATCATTATCAATTTGCTTTGTGAAGAGCGTAGGATCAACTTTGCCAACAACAAATTGATTTGCAACAAGATATCCCTTAAGGCATTCATACCATGCTCTAGGTGCTTGTTTTAGCCCATAGAGCGCCTTATGGAGTTTGTAAACATGGTTAGGATACTTTGGGTCTTCAAAGCCCGGTGGTTGCTCCACATACACTTCCTCACTAATTGGCCCATTGAGGAATGCACTTTTCACGTCCATTTGTTGTAGCTTAAAACCATGGTGAGTAGCAAAAGCAAGTAATATACGAATTGACTCAAGCCTAGCTACGGGAGCAAAAGTTTCACCAAAATCCAAACCTTGCACTTGTGAATACCCTTGTGCAACAAGTCTTGCTTTGTTTCTTGTCACAACACCATGCTCATCTTGTTTATTGCGAAACACCCATTTGGTGCCCACAACATTTTGCTTTGGTCTCTCCACCAACTTCCACACTTTGTTTCTCTCAAATTGGTTCAACTCCTCTTGCATGGCCATCACCCAATCCGGATCCTCGAGTGTATCTTCTACTCTAAGTGGCTCCATAGAAGACACAAAAGAGTAATGTTCACAAAAATTTGCAACTCGAGTTCTAGTAGTTACCCCTTTTTCAATGTCACCGATAATGTTCTCGACGGGGTGGTCTCTTTGTACACTTTGACGTACTCTTGGATGTGGCACTCTTTCTTCATTCTCTACTCCTTCTTCCTCTTCCTCATCTTGTACATCTCCACCACCACTTGAAGCTTGATCTTGGTTGTGATCTTGATCTTGGTCGTCACCTTGATCTTGAGCACTTCCTTGATCTTGCTCTTGTGTGGGCGGTGGAGTTCCTTGGTGTGAGGATGAAGGTGGAGCTTGATCAACTTGAGGCTCTTGAGGTTTTATATCACCAATGGCCATTCTACCAATTGCCTCATGTAGAGCTTCTTCATTACCTATCACACTTGGATCAACTTGCATCTTTGGCACCCACACACATCTCTTTATCATGATGCTATGTGCGCGGGGACCAACATATTTAGCAACAACTTTGCCATATGAATTTCTAGTAAGCACATAATCGGCATAAAAGGTGTCTTGAGGGGCATGCTCTTTCTTCTTGTCTTTTGGTGCTTCACTCTTGTTCTTCATAGCACTTTTGGTCTTGACTTGCTCAACCTTGTTCACTTTCCTTGATCCCGTGTTCACCTTGTAGATTTCTTGCTTACTCAAAACATAAGGTGAAACATGGGTATCCTTGATGATGAAGCTTGAGTCATTCTCATCACAAAGCTCACCACCATAAACGGTGAAAGGTTTGAGCCTATCAAAGCCATCTCTTGCCATCTTGAACCTCTTTTCTTTTTCACCTTCACCTTCACCTATCATGCCTCTATTTATAATGACATTCATCCTCTTGATTTGCCCTTTCAAAAGCTTCACCTCTTTCTCATGGTTAGCAAAAACATTGATATCAACATTATAACATTTTGCACAACCTTTACTAGTGGAGGGATCGGTTGCTAGAATGGCATCTTTTGTAGGTTTTGAGGTGCTAGACCAAAGAGCATCAAATTGCACTTCAAGATTCTTATGAGCCTTGACTAGCCCACTATGTTTTTCTTGAAGAGCAACATTTGAGCTCTCAAGACTTTTGAAAGTCTCCTTGCTCTTCGCAAGTTCATGGCCCAACTTTTCCCTTTTTTCCTTTTCACATGCCATGAGCTTGTTGAGTTCACGGTTTCTCTCCTTTTCAAGGATGAGCAATGCTTCTTGTTTCTCAAGTAACTCATCTCGAGCAATCAATTCCTTCATAAGTCTCTTAAACTTGGTGATTGCATTTTTATCAAAACCTTTAAGCAAGCTTTCACAATCACTATCATCATCATCACTATCATCACTAGCATCATCATCATCATCACTATCTTCAAGTGTAGAGGGAGAGACAACTTTAGTAGTTACCTTCCGGCCCATGGCCATGAGGCAAACGCCACTTGGTTTGTTGTCATCTTCATCATCGGTGAGGGTAGGTTCATCGTTGTAGGTGGGAAATAGTTTCTTGCTTGATGATGTTGTCTTATTGATAGCAATGGTGGCAATGCCTCCCTTGCCGGAGGCTTCTTCATGTGAGGCTTCCTCCGCTACATGAGCATGACCGGTGTACTTCTTCTTGTATTGCTTCTTGTCCGCTTGATGACCATTCACTTTTCTTTCATCTTCTTCCTTGACGGGACGATTTGCAATGAAATGTCCGGCCTTCTTGCAATAGTAGCAAATTTGCTTTGAGCTTCTTGAACCACGTTCTTTCTTCATGAACTTCTTGAACCTCTTCACAAAGAGAGCTAGCTCTTCATCATCGGAGCTCTCTTCTTCTTCATCTTCACTTGAGCTTTCTTGGACCGGTTCCTTGCTCTTCTTCTTGCTTGCCTTGAATGCAACTTCTTTGTTCTTCGAGTTGGAAACGGCCGTTGCTATTTGCTTGACATATTTGGCTTCCTCCTCCATGATCTCATGATTTATGATCATCCCAAGTACTTCATCCGGAGACATCCTCTTGTAGTTTCTCATTTGCCGGATCATGGTCACAAGAGTGATGTTCCTTGGTGAGAATGCTCTAGTTAACAACTTCACCACTTCATGATTCCCATACTTGGTGCTTCCAAGAGCCTTGATCTTGTTGATCTTGACCTTGAGACGGTTGTACATTTGTTGAGGTGTCTCATCATCCTCCATCACAAACCTACCAAGCTCTCCTTCCAAGATTTCAATCTTGGCTTGCTTCACGGAGTCTACTCCTTCATGAGCTATACGAAGAGAGTCCCAAATCTCCTTTGCACCTGTCATACCACCAACTCTTTCATACTCTTCATTGCTCAATGAGGTGAGGATCACGGCTGCCGCTTGTGCATTTCGATGCCAATCTTGTTCTTCCTCTTGTGTGAGTTCATCATAGTCTTTGTGTCTTTTCAAACCTACACACACAACTTTCCAAATACTTGGATGGAGAGAGATTAGATGCAACATCATATTGTGCCTCCACTTGGTATAGTGCGTCCCATCGAAATGAGGCGCCCTACCCATTTGCACAGCTGTAAAGTTAGTGTGGGAACTCAATTTTTCATAACTAAACGGCATAGCATGCAAGTTTTCACTTCTCTTGCTTCTTCTAGAAGCATGTGACCTTCCACCTTCGGAGTGTGCAACTACGTTTTCTTCTTCTTCTTCTTCTTCGGACACGCTTGTGTACGCATCCTCCACCAACACATCTTCATCTTCATCTTGGTAGTCGATCAACCGAGGTTCCTTTGACTTCTTCACGGACTTGTCCTTCTTCTTCCTCAAACTCGTGGGATCACCAAGAGTTGCCTCCATCTTTCCTCCAAGCAGTTAAGCTTCAAATGGAGTACCTCGCTCTGATACCAATTGAAAGTTGCCTAGAGGGGGGTGAATAGGCAACGCTAAAAACTTCTGCAAATTAGGACTTAATCAAATCGTCAGAACTACCGGATAGTCCGGTACACTGCCGGATACTCCGGTACCGGAATATCCGGTACTGTGTCGGACAATCCGAAACAGGGGATAATCTTGCGAAATTTGAAAACTACAAAGTTTCTAGCAATTCTACTTGAATCAAAAGACTTGTATAGAAGCTATCAAGTACCTTTACACTACAATTGCGGAAGTAAACAAGTAGATAAGTAGATCGAGGCAATATAGCAATGTATAAGCAAAAAGAACAAGAACAAGTAAGAACAACAAGAACAAATAAAAAAGAGACAAGATGACACACGATTTGTCCCCGAAGTTCAGGCCCACAAAGTGCCCTACGTCTCCGTTGAGGTGTCCACAAAGGACCGGGTTGCTCTCAACCCTAAACCTCGCTCAAATGGTCACCAAGACCGATTTGAGTGTTCCACTAGCAAATCCCTTGCGGGAATGGGTAATACAAACTTCCCGGAGCTTCACCACACGAATTGGGAGCTCCCGGGCAACCTCTAGCCGTCTAGGAGCACAAAGCTCCAAGAGTAACAAATGAAACCAAGTAAGATGATGCCACAAGAAGCTCAAGAGTGGGATTGCTTGCTCTAAACACGAATCTCTTGTTCTCACACACTCCCTTGAGTGAATCACACAAATCTTAGGCTTGGGAATGAGTAGAGAGTGAGAGGGGGAAGCTTGGGTCGTGTTCTTTGAGTGGAGACGGAGAGAAATGGCCGTTGGAAGTGGATGGATATTTATAGGCGCGGCCAAAAATCGAACCGTTGCGCTGCTGGTTAGGTCTTATCGGATATTCCGACACCATGTCGGATATTCCGGTGGGGAGTAACTGTAACCGGGTTTCAACAGGGGCCGGATACTCCGGCAGTGTGCCGGAACTTCCGGTGGGAAGTATCTGTAACTGGATTTCAACAGGGCCGGATACTCCGGCAGTGTGCCGGATCTTCCGGTGGGAAGTATCTATAACTAGAAATTTGGTAAATCTCTCAAGCTTGAAATTGGTTGGTTTTGGTTCATGCAAAAGTTCTTGTGACATCAGAATACACATGATTACCATCCCTCTTGATAGTACGGCATTCGTAGACTCAATGAAAATATAAAAGAGGGAAATCTTTGTCCATTGAGCACTTAATGCCATTCTTGTCAACACATGAAGGGATTGTAACTTTGAAATCATTTTGATTCTCCATTGTGAGACCTAGCTGAACACTTTCTCATTGCAAACATTAGTCCTTTTGATCGTTTTGACGTCAATCACACAAAACACATGATTAGGGGCCTAGATGCACTTTCAAGAAGGAATTTGGGGCAGTTTCTGCAGAACTAGGGGATCTGAGAGGCAAACTCGAGGAGGCCAAAATGAATTTAAATTCCACAAGAGCAGAAATTCATGTGATTACTGATAGGATGGATGAGTTGCTCTATAAGGAGGAAATGATGTGGCTTCAACGTTCTCGCATTGCATGGTTGAGAGAGGGTGACCGGAACACAAGTTATTTTCATAGACAGGCTATATGGTGCGCAAGAAAGAATAAAATTAAAAAGCTCAAGAAATTGGATGGTACGTGGTGTGATGACAAAGATCAAATGCAGGAGTTGCCAGCAGATTTTTTCAAGGACCTGTATACAACTGATCCGGAAGTGTTACCTGATGAGCTACTGCACCTTCTTGCACCGAAAATTACAGCTGAGATGAATGAGAGCTTGTGTAGAGAGTTTACTACGGAAGAAATTTCAGACGCCCTTTTCCAAATGGGGCCTCTGAAGGCGCCTTGCCCAGACGGGTTTCCTGCCCGTTTCTTTCAGAGGCACTGGGGAATTGTGAAAGAAGATATCATTGCTGCAGTGCAAAAGTTTTTCAGAGATGGTAACCTGCCGGTGGGAATTAATGATAAATTGTGCTTATCCTGAAAGGTCCGAACCCTCAAGAGCTTAAAGATTTCTGACCTATTAGCTTGTGCAATGTTATTTACAAGATTATATCTAAATGTCTGGTTAATCGTCTCCGTCCTCTATTGGGTGAGATTATTTCACCAGAGCAAAGTGCTTTTGTCCCAGGAAGAATGATTACTGACAATGCCTTGTTTGAGTGTATTCATGCTATTCAGACGGGTACGGGTGACAGGAAAGATTATGGTGCATACAAGTTGGATTTATCGAAGGCGTATGATCGTGTTGATTGGGGATTTTAAAAAAAGTTGATGGTGAAGCTGGGCTTTCATATGAAGTGGGTACAGTGGATCATGACTTGTGTGACTATTGTGCGCTACTCGGTGCGCTTCAATGGGGTGCCGTTGCATCCCTTCTCCCCGTCGCGTGGTTTGCGTCAAGGTGATCCACTTTCGCCATATCTTTTCTTGCTGGTGGCCGATGGATTATCAGTGTTGCTGAAACATTATGAGAGATTGGCACTGATACAAGGCCTGAAGGTGTGTAGAAGGGCGCCTAGCATCTCCCATCTTTTATTTGCAGATGACAGTCTTCTCTTTTTTAAAGCAAATGTGGAGCAGGCGCTTGCAATTAAAGAAACTCTGAATATTTTTGAAAGATGCACTGGACAACTCTTGAGCCCGGCTAAATGTTCTTTACTGATGAATGAGAACAGAGATAGTGCCATCATTGAGCAAGTGCGGGTGGTTCTAAGTGTGCAGCGTGTGGATTTTGAGGCTAAATATCTGGGATTACCGACACCACAAGGGTGCATCAAACGTGACATGTTCCAACCGGTACAACAGAAGTTTGGGAAGCATATGTGTGCTTGGAAAGAACGTGATCTCTCTGCCGCTGCCAAGGAGGTGTTGATAAAATCTATGGCCCAAGCATTGCCAAATTATGTGATGAGTGTTTTCAAACTCCCAGCTACTCTCTGTGAAGATCTGATGATTCAAATTAGAAGGTATTGGTGGGGCTCGGTAAATGGCAGAACAAAGGTGCAGTGGGTACCATGGGAGAAATTATTGCTGCCCAAGGGTTTCAGGGGCATGGGCTTCAAAGACTTGAGGCTTTTCAACCAGACGCTGTTGGCCCGACAGGCATGGCGCCTCATTTTCTATCCGGAGAGTTTATGTGCTCGTGTGCTAAAAGCAAAGTACTACCCCAAAGGGGATCTGCTGGATACGGTTACTGCTGGTGATGCGTCGCCAACTTGGCGCTCCATTGAACATGGGCTCGAATTACTGAAGCATGGTGTCATTAAACGTATTGGTGATGGGTTGTCCATCCGAATTTGGAGGGATAATTGGATTCCTAGGCCGTATGGAATGAAACCAATTGGAAGTGTTGGGGTTTGCAGGCTGAGGAAGGTGGCCCATCTGATTAACCATCAATCTCGGTGCTGGGGTGAGGCGACAGTTCGGAGATACTTTTATCCCTGTGACGCAAGTGAAATCTTGAAAATCAGAATCCCAAATCGCTCTTGTGATGATTCAGTAGCTTGGCATTTTGAGAAAAGTGGTCTGTTTACAGTCAAAAGTGCATACAGACTGGGAATGCAAATACACCATGGAACTGGTGTTGAAGGTAGTAGCACAGCTCCTGAAGGAGAACGCGGCATTTGGAAAAAGTTTTGAAAAATCAATGTACCCTCGAAAGTCAAAGTGTTTGGCTGGAAGCTAGTGAATAATGGCTTACCGTCTAGAGCAAATAAGTTGCATCGCCACCTTGAAAAACAAGCAGATTGCTTGCTGTGTGGAGATCAATATGAAGACTGTTTCCATGCTGTGATTCGCTGTCCTCACGCAGTAGCTCTTAGACAGGCCATGACTGAATGTTGGGATCTACCTTCTGAGACTAATTTTCAGAACACAAGCCCGGATTTGGTTGTTAATGATTCTAGACAGGCACTCGGCGGAAATCAATGCAAATCTGCTCATGGTCCTATGGAGAGTGTGGAATGTGAGGAATGGTGTGCTACAGGCTGGGGAGAAAATTTCTATTGGAGATTCATTCGAATTCCTGAAGAGATACATGGCGGCATTGCTCCAAATACGACAACAAGAGCCTGTGCCGGATGACAAAGGGAAGAAAAACCTGTTTAGTCAAAAGTTGTGTTCGATGCCAAGAGCTGTCGCAACCGACAAAAGATGGGTTCCACCAGATAAAAATGGGCTAAAAATTAATGTCGATGGTGCTTTTATGGAAAGCTCAGGTGCAGCTGCTGTTGGTGTTGTCATCAGAGACAATACAGGGTCGCCATTGCTCACTGCATGGCGTATCCTCTTCTATTGCAGGGATGCAGAGGAGGCGGAGATTACGGCATGCTTAGAAGGAATCAAACTGGCTGCTCGCTGGGATGACCGAGAGTTCATTTTGAAGACGGATTGTGCTTCTGCTGTACATTTGCTCCGGGCAAGCGAGAGTGGTAGATCGCTAGTGGCTCCTCTAATAAACGAAGCTAAAGAAGAACAACAGCACCTTCGAGGTTTGGTGGTGAAGAAGGTCGGGAGGGAGCAAAATAAAGTTGCGCATGAGCTTGCACAATTAGCAGTTAGGTTGCATCAAAGTTGTGTTTTTTTTAATTCGTGTCCAGAGTCTGTATGTGATCATGTTGATCGCGAACGTGTGCCCCCTGCTACTTTGGCCGGCGGCGTCGAGTCGGGTTGTATTGACATTACTTAGTCCTTTAAAGCTCATCCATTCGCAAAAAAAAAAAAACATTCATATCACGAAGAGTTTAGCATCAAAGAAATATCAAATGTTTTCTTGGTTAATTATAAATAAGGAGACAATTAAAACAAGAAACCTTCTTGCCAGAAGAGAAATAATAGAAATGGGTCTCTATGTCCCTATTTTGATGTTGAGTTTCTGAGACTCCAGCCCATATGCTCTTTAGAGTTTACACAACTCACAAAAAATACAAGAAGTCGACTAGGTGGATTGGTCTGAGTGAAGAGAAAAAAAGCCTGTGTTTTTGGTAAACAGTCGCCCGGGCTTGGTCACTGCGCCCCCCTTTTGCGAGGGGGCACCCCTCTCCCGAAGTTACGGGGCTATTTTGCCGAGTTCCTTGCATCAATTTCTCTTGACTATGGCAACATCTCAGATTACATATAAGCATAAACATCTACACAAGTTTGGAGGCTAAAACGAAATAGCCGAAGATCCTAACTACAATAATATGGAACATCTGGCTAGCGAGAAACAGAAAGGTATTAGACAACGACAATATCACAACACAAAAACTGCTAGACAAGTGCATCCAATCGATTCAGCTATGAATCCGCAGAGCATGCAAAACATCCAAAAATGATGTTATGCTACAATGGAGTTCAAATTTTATTACATTACATATACCTCAATAAATTTGGTATCTCTCTTCCTAGTGCGTGCAAGCATCTAGCATTTGTTATCAATTTAGTTTGTTTCTTTTTGCATTTTCCCCTTTCCCTTTTAGTGTCTTTCATGCATAAACCCAAAAGGTAGGTGCCTCCTCTCACGACTTCCTAAAAAACTCCTAAAGGCCTCACCTTAACAACTCTCAATAAATTGGGTTCAAACTTTAAACGTTCCAACTCCCAGTTCATAAATGTTTGCAAATTCTACTTGGAATTCCGGATTCTCAAGTAAAACACAAAAGGTGAGCTGTGACTCAAAAGGCTAATATTAACTCTAATTAGCAAGCTGGAACTATCTAGGAAGGGAAATAAAAATGAGAGATGTGTAAGTTGAAATGAGGCTTGGTTCCTGCCATGGAAGCTGAAACACTCCTATTAGCTGCGCCCTTGCTGGCTTTGGAGGAATCTACTCTGGTAGGGATGAAAATAGGGGCAATTTAGTTGTCATGTCAATTAGGCAGAGAAGGAATGATGTACATTCTAATCCTGACAAAAATAAAAATTAATCGGAGCTAGCTGTATCATGCTCTCAGTACAGATCAAGGACATAATCTTAGTAAATTCACCAATAAAACAACTATTTTGCTAATAGGAAGTGAGCTTTAGCCTTTAAGTAGAAAACGCCATGGTGCGATTCTGCATAAGAGCCTTTTTAACCATCATTCCAGTGGTACCAAGTGGCAGAGCTACCATCGATTATCATCGGTCTAGTTACAATTTTTGTACCACTTGATACATTTCCAAAGACCGTAAAAAATTCTCATGCATAAGAAGCAGCCGTTTTCCTTGCGGATATGACCAAGACCATCTTTTTCTTTTAAGTTGCTCACCAGTATGCATGATGTCTTGTTTTGTGACTTTGTCAATGAACAAAACGATACTTCTTCTATGTGGATCTTATTTGTTAATTTCACCAGTGACGAGCAGCAATTGCCAAAATACTTCACACTTGTTGATATTAACAAGGGAATTCATAAAGAGTCAACTTCAGTAATTTGGAACATTTCTGGTCAGAAACAAAAAAAAGGTAGTGTTTTATTTGTCTTGTTAAAGCTTTTTCGATCTTCCTTGCCAGTATATTCGCTGGAACGGGGAAAATGTGTTCCCCAATCTACTGGCAAACAAGTTAAACTCTTGTGCCTTCGATTGACAAAATTTACCAAAATGGTTTTTGGAATCACTGACACGGGACCACACACAAAGGAGAAGGAAATTATACGGCACTAGAACTATTTCTAGTTAATAATCCCCAAATCGTCTTTTTTTTTTCTTTCATGAACTGAATCTCTTTTGTGAAGTAAGAGAAATTTGTGTTCCCTGGAAGCAAACGCCAACGTTATGGTTCCCTCTAGGTTACGGCCAATTCTGCAATACATGAAACGACAATAAACTTCTCTATGTGCTGCATTTATGATGAACCGCCTCAGACATATCTCTTGCAGTAGTCTTGCTCAGGTGCAAATTTACACAACAATTATGCAGTAATTATACTTGTTGCTTCCCATGTTGAAACAACCAATACAAACGACACAGAGATATATAGTAATAAGTAACTGAAATCCCAAAGTAACTCACCTCTTTCATGTCACAAACCTACAATGAGCTCCCAACACGAGGAATGACAAACAAGTTACGAAACGCCAACATCTTTTCCTACCTCCCAGCTAAGCATCGTCCTGACAAGCAAGAATGGCGGCCAAGATGAAAAAGCCCGTGCTGATATTCTGCTGTGTGCTCCTGGCCGTCGTCATCGCCATTACCATCATCCTCGTCACGCTGTACTTCACCGTGTTCCGGGGCCAGCAGCCTCAGGTGGACACGGCGGCGATGCACACACAGCTCAACGCCTTCAACCTCCTCCCGCCGCTGCTCAACCTCTCCCTGGCCATCGAGCTCAGGCTGCACAACCCCAACTACGCGCGGTTCCGGTACGGCGAGGTGGTCACGACGGTGACGTACCACAACACGGTGGTGGGGCAGTCGACGGCACCGGCGGGGGCGATCCCGGCAAGGTCGACAGCGGCGGTCGGGGAGCCCGTGCAGGTGGACGGGGACAAGGTCATCCTGCACACGCTGTACCCGGTCGACGTGGTCGCCGGGAAGCTGCCGTTCGAGGCAGTGATGGCGGTGGCCGGGAAGGCCGCCGTGCTCCGGCCGTTCAAGGTAGGCGCCGCGACCCGGGTAGCGTGCAACGCCGTCGTGTTACCGTTCAGGAAGGAGAGCAGTACACATTGCACGTTCACCATTCATGCGACCTGATCTAAACATCTAGCACAGGACAGTTTCTTGCGAGGGACAGCAAATCGGGCACAGGCAATGGACGAATCAGTGACACGTTTATCCTGTAGGAGTTCGTTTAGGAACTTCAGGTTAACGCAGACGGGCAAGTTCATATGATTTTAAGTTGAATCAGTATCACGAGCGTTTCCTTTTATTTGTATGACTGTTTAATGTTTATTGTCCTTTATTAATCTCTAAGCTTTGTATCATATTCGTTCTACAAAGAATGCACATTTCAGACCAGTTCTGACAAAACATTTGTCTAAAACTTGTGCATGTGCCCTTGCAATATCAGAATATTAGCATCTTTTCAGTTCTATATCTGAATTTGGGCAAGGCAACACTATAATACAGTGTGACAAGGGGCACAAGAACAGAGTTGAATAAGTATCACATCAGATTATCTTGCTAGATTAGCGCAGGGTACACTCAAAAGGATCCACTGTCTTATTTCAAGCGATACAGCAAAACAGTGAGGTCCCTTGTTATACCATGACCCCGGTTCCAACTCTGTCAACCCCATTCCCCTCTTTTTTCCATATATAGAATATCAAGAATCGCTACCCAGGTATAACAAAATAATGGCTATCTAGTGCAACCGTGAGATCTTGGGGGTTGCATCTGAGGATCTATCTTTCACATTTATATGTTTTTTCCTAGCTCAACCTTCTTCACCAGCCTTAGCGTGTTGTGAAAGATGGAATCCAGTATACCAGCAACCTAGAATTTACAGGTTATTTTTATTAGTCAATTTGATTTGATGGTCTCAGAATACGAAGATATAAACAAGAAGGTATTCTCACCGTGAAGACTCCACCAATGATAGCGCAGACATTTGTGATAAAGTGAGAGAAAGATTTTGGAACTTCAGTTACCAAGACCTGATGTTAAAAGAGGCATTTCAGAAGTGGGTCGACATAAAAATTTCAGCAAAAGTAAATAATATAGGATGCCAACCTGCATGGGAGATGGCTCGTAATGGAATTTAACAACAGGAACATAGAAGCTGTGCACTAAACTGCTGTGTGCTGTGTATTCGTATTCTTCAAGCAGTTTCAACTCCTTTGAGGACCTCGATGATACAAGCTCGGTCTTCACAAGTTGTAGGTAATGCTCAATCTAAGAATGACATCAATGAAACAAGAGCCATGCAATTTCATATGGGAGCTGAATTAACTGAGGCTTTCATAATTGAAAGATAAGAAAACGTAAAGAACTTACAGTAACATTGGCATTAACATCACCATGCTTAACAATGTAAGACTGACCAGCCAATCTATCATGGTGTCCACCAATATATGGAGCTAATCTTTTGAATTCATAAAGCATCTTCATTGAAAGTTTTTTGCCAAATGAGAACTGTGTCACGTAGTGGGAAACATTTATCTGGGATGGATCAAACGAGTGTGACCCAGATCGAGCTGAGATAA
This sequence comes from Eragrostis curvula, assembly GCA_007726485.1. Taxonomy (NCBI): domain Eukaryota; kingdom Viridiplantae; phylum Streptophyta; class Magnoliopsida; order Poales; family Poaceae; genus Eragrostis; species Eragrostis curvula. Next base: position 15,227,420 of record CM017442.1, read on the forward strand.
CAACACTCCCTGGAACCTGGTAAATAGGAACTAGTTATTAGAGACGGGCTTTCTCCACACTGATATAATAGCACAGAAGTCAGTTCATAAATGTATAGTCTAGCTTATTTACCCTTTTGACCCGCACAAAACCTTCAATTCTGCATCCACCAGCCATCGGAGCAGGGCGCTTTGTATGGTCAACAGTTTTATTGGATTTATCTTCCAGAGCAAGCACGTGCGCTTCTTTCGGAATATTTGCAACATAGGTTTCCATTGCCTGAGGTTAAAAAAATCATAACAGCAGAATTCATTCAGAATAATTTAAGCCTACAGAACATACAATGTAGATTAACAATAAATGAAAGATATGGAACAAGCCTCCGCATGCTAATGTTCAAAAGAATCATTGATTTTATTGTACAGATAAATTATGCCAAATCAGGATAACATACCGCAACCAAACTCTCAGTATCACGTTCCCCATAGTATGATTCATGATCATGATGACCCTGGTTCTCCCTGTGTAAAAGTAATTTTGGTTTCTGATGAAGCTTGGGAAAATATTAAAATGTGTAGCACAAATACTCAAATCTAGAATATATCTCAATAAAATGTAATATGAACTGTGCTTACTTAATATCAGACCCTTTACGGAAAACACGAATGGATGGGTAACCTTGTATGTGATGCCTGCATTTGATATATTAAAACAATGAAAAGTTTGTTTCATTTATTAATTCAATGAACAGAAAATTGTGAAAGGGGAACACATAAATTCCGGTGTGAAACAAGGGAATGGAAATAATTTCTGGCTTTTCTTGTAAGACTAAGAAACAAATAGTTGTAGCTTATACGGCGCCACAGAAGACTAGTCCAGACCAACTATACAATGTTGACAAAGATGATAAATTATGGCACTGTTTAACTACTTTCTTTCTGGTTACGTCAAGAGATCGGGCATTCACAAATGGAGATGTGTCCTAGGCTGCAAGCAGCATCCCATAACCAGACCACTGGCATGTTCCCACTTTTTGTCCAACATGGAACACAATAAATGATAAATAAATAAATAAATAATGATGATGGTAACAACTTCCCAGAAAATCTTGTTTGTAGATACTGCTAAGCTACACTTGTACATACTAAAACTGATCACAGACAGTAGCCTTGCTGCCTGGTCAGATAGTCTGTCGTAATGATTTTTTTTTCACTAGTTTCTTTGATGTGCAGTTTTTTATCTTTAATATACATATTACTGCCAGAAGGGGTTTCCCTACTACATTTCCCTCAAAATAACAACTGTTAACAATAAATATAACACATAGGGGTTTGCAAGGGCTAACAAGCCCCAAAGTTGATGCCATAGCAGTCAACAATGCCAGAAGAGAAAAGACTCCAAACAATTTCACGAAAGGAAAATGAAGATGCCAAGAATATCAGATAAATGTTGTACAAATAATTATGTTTAATAAAGTCAATACATGAGATGTGAGCTTCGTATGGAAGCTTAAGCAAGCCCGTACCAGTCTAAATAAATCCAAATGCAGCAAATACCATAATATTCCAATGGAAGGGGAGAACACTGTAAACTTTTGACAGATGGCACATTGGTATTGTTTCTAGAGATATTTATTCACAAGGGGTTACATTTTTTAGGGGCTTTATAGCTAGTTCAGAAAATTCCTCATGACATGTAACCAACAATGAATCGTACTTTACCATTGTACCATATACATTTTAGTCATGTTGTTCCAAAATTTGTTGTCAAAAAAAAAAAAAAAAAAAAAAAAAAGATCATACGAACCTCCTACATAAGTCAACTTCCTCAGTGCAGTCAACCTTGCCAAGAACAATTCTACCATCCATCTCAGGGTCATATCTGAACATAGAAAACTAGGATATCAATCAGTGTTATGAAATTGAAAGAGCATTCCTCATTAGGGGCTATAAAGAAAAAAAAAATTACCTCTCCCTTATTATTTTTGCAGTTTTCTCCCATGAAGGTTTCTGAAGGAAAAAAAACGAGTGTTAATAAGTTTATTTCAACAGAACACAACTGCAAAGCTTCTTCAATTAGAATAAAATAATCAAAAGTGAAGCATGTGACACAAAATTAACCAAACTAAGACACTGACTTTCACTGTATTGTGGTGCATATGCAGTTCTGTGCTGTAATGTATGTTCAGATGACTTTCACTGCCTCAGACATCTATGAGCACAGTAATGAAGATAACTAAATGCAAGGAATAGAGAGATGACTTCTGACCAATCGATTGCTCCAGTAACACCAGGGAGCATAAAAGTTGACAACCAAAACAGGATACCTGAAAGGGAATGATGTCATAAGTATCAACTGAAGAAACATAAGGTAACCAATCAAAGAGAGAGAAAGGGAATGAAATGTTGCATGAAACATCAAATGACAACTATCTGGACAGAAACAAGTAAACATACAGAATATGGGCATAGTAATTGGAGCAGTAGAGACAATGCATATAACTACTCCATGAAGGAAACATGGAAAAATGTTAATGAATAGAATATTGTGAACAAGAAGTTGGTTACTGTTCTGACTTTAAAATTCACAATGACTAAAATGTATGAGGTTTGATCAAGCAGGATTGCAAATTGATAGATTCATGAATACTTACTGGTGTGAATAGCTATCAAAGTTGCGAGACGACAAGGCAACTGAACCATCAACATGGTCCTCTTCAATATCATCTCCATGCTTACTGACAGTGGGAATAGGTCCCGAGTGGAATTCAGTTCCAGTTGGCACTAAATTCCGGTCAATTGAGAACTTGCGAACAGTTTTCGTTATGTTCAATCTGTTCTGCAAATGATTTTAAAAGAAAATTAAAGGTCGCCAAGAAAAAAAAGTAATGCAGTGTGGACTACATGCAGAACTTGCATTTCAGAGCTATTGAAAAATTATTTTTGCAGCATTTCACATAATATACATCGGTGCTTAGACACGCACTTCTCTTCTCGTTTTCATGAAAGCCTAAGATATTTTTCATCTTTCCCTACTTTTTAGTTTCTTCAAAGAAAAGAAACAAAAAGAATAGCACAGGAGTCAAATATTTAAACTTACTGTTCCCAGCACATCGCTGACATCAACTGATGCAAATTCACAAGAAAGTGCAGGAAAGCTGTAAAGCACAAAGGCAGTCAGATGAAAGTCAACAAGAGCAACATGAATATAAAGAAACAAATTGGTATATTAACCAAATAAAATTAGTAATATTGCAATGGTAGTAATAATAGTAGTAAACGAAGCTCGAATGCTCAATTTCAAAAAACCACTCTAAAGCCCAAATGACCAGCAAGAGCCAAGACTACCATACAAAGTTACAAATGAATAAGAGCAGTGTTCAGCCTTAATACTTGCAATATAGCGTTATTCTGTAAACATGTTAGTGGGTTGAAGTTAGAGCACTAGCAAACATTAGAAGACTATTTAACATAACATGATTTAAAAAAATATTAAAAAAGAGTATTGTGTGCTAATCACAGTGGAGCACTTATTTATCTTATTTTTGCATATTCATTGTACGACCTTAGGATGCAATTTTTTAATTTGAACCATGATGTAAAGGGAAAAAGCTAACAGAGCTCTCAGCTATGTGTACAACCTTAGAGGCACGTAGTAAGATGGATATTCAAATTTTGACCTGAATGATACTTCATGGTTCATGCTATAGACATTACCTCATATTAAAATCTATCCGTAAGAACTCCCCATCAGGACTCCTATCAACTATCACAGTTGTGGTAGTATTGACTGCTAAGTAACTGCTCAATTCCTGAAATAAAAAAAAAAATCAGTAGCTTCTTAGTCGACGGGTTCATGCTAAGCTTAGGATATAAGGCTTACAGAACTTGAATGATAAATAAGTTTCACATCTGCTAGTTCTCAAACTGCTGGCAAACACAGCAATTTGCAGTAATGAAACAATAGCAATCAGATCCAGAGGGACTAGATAAATAATTTAACCAACTTATGCTTAGTAACTTGCTACTGACATCGTCAACAAAAAAAATCGACAAATTAGATGAAACCCTGAAAGAGCTCACAATCAAAGGTGAATTCAAAATATGGCACATATTGATGATTGCCTAACATCAATAGTCAATTGGAAACGAAGAAGTGCGCTCCAGTGAATGAATGTAGTACAGAGCAAATTTAAGGAACGGAAATTGGTAACTACAGTCAACTATTGTGACAGAGTGCTAAAAGACAGATGCAAATTATCAACACAAAAAAGGAGAGGTGTATTCATTTTCCGCAATTCATTTCATTATATTTAATTTAAGACCACCGATTGGGATATGAAAGCGATCCTATCATTTTGAATTGCAGGCATGTACCATAAAAATCTGGTAGAAACTATTTGATAACAGGAGAAGCTGACAATGAAACATACCATTCCAAACAGAAACATCATAGCTAGCGCTGCTATAATGGATAATCCAGCGCCAGATAGTGATGCTTCAGTCAAATCCCTAGGGATTTTCCTGCAACACCAAAAATCATCAAACACTCATTTGCCAAAACATAAAAACATTAAACACTAGTACACCATTGCAATATACAAAATGGAAAATAAAAAAAGACAACCTATAAAATACCAGCAGTTATAAATGAAACCCAGGTAGCACATTATAAAAGTTACAGGCATTCTGAAATCAAATGTCCATATATCTATATCTCAAAGACCATACCGACATGAGTGGATCAATTTTCCTAATTCAGTATTAAAAGAAAGTATGATCACTCTTATACATTACTTCATCATAGCTTGGATGTACTAAGACTAAATAACTTCTGTTTTAACAAACAATGAAGTGGTAGCAAGAACTTGCTGTGTTACAGTTACAGGCACTGCCCCGGGCAATATGCAGTTAAGTAAAGAGCGTACATTGGCATGTGGAAGTTATCCAAATGGCTCTTGTTTTTGCAAGCAGACAAAACAGTTCTAACGAAACAGGGGGGTTCTATGCTCTAATCGATAACTGTCCATTAAGCTCTATTTTAGTTTCTGAATGGCATACTCGCGTCAGAGTGCAAAAATGTTTATCCGTGGAGAAGCACAAATCCAAAATGAAATCTAACAAGCTGGCAATGGCAAGTTCAGCGGCTCATTCGCCGCTACGAGGCACATCCACGATCCGCTCAAATCCGCCAACACGGAACTCTACAACAGGAGCACACTCCGCATTCATCCAAGTCCAACTCCCGCCGACAATCAATCGCACGGACCAAACCCATCCCTCGTCAGACGAGTCCCGCAAATCTCAGACGGAGAAACGGCAACATCCCAACTGAGAAGAGCGCCGAGGACGGGGGTGGATCGGGGAGGGCACCTGTAGAAGTCGACGGACTTGAGCTTGCTCGAGGAGATCATGGCTGCCGGCGACCCTCAGATCTGCGGCGGTCGCCGGGGTGAGGAGGGAGGGAGATCTAGCGCGCGGAGCGAGGAGGAAGGAGGCGAGATTTTTGTGGGGGTTCTTCGCCGTCGGCGCCGTCTCGGGGATCTCAACGCGCACCGCACCGACCTCGTGTCTGCCTTGCCTCCCCTGAGTACAGCCCCCGTTAACTCTGCTAAAAAGTCCTTATTTATGTTTTCGGTGCAATTCAACATTGCCACTGAAGTTCGGGCATTTCCTTATTTTTCACTTGATTTCTATCTTGAAAATTGGTGCTAAATTATAGTGTCAAGGGCAATGAATGACAAGCATGAGTGTCAAACTGTCAACTGTGGTTTGCTATATGGTCCTGTTTTTATGTAACTTTACAAAAGAGTTATTTACTCAAGTCTCAACTATCAAATTGTCTCGAAAAAGTCTCAACTCTCAAATAGTTTCAGGTTATTTATAATTTCAAGACATATATATTTGAGCGTACAAATGATAAAAAAAAATTGTTACGTCGTGTTGTCAACTATAGCAAGTTGCAAGTTTCATAATACGAATGCAAATTGCAAAGATAGAGACAATCGGTGGTGTAGCGTCAAACCAAAATAAAGTTCAGGTCATTTTTTTATGGTCCGGTTGGTCCAGTGTGAAACGTCTCTCAGCCAAATGGGTATTCTCTACTCTCTCCGTCTCATAATAGTTGGTCAAAGTCAATTCTTTAACTTTGATTATCAATGTTTATTAAAATAAAATATTTCAAATATGAAGAGTTACATATTATAAAAATTGGTTTCCTGATAAATCTAACAACATTATTTATATTTAATCAAACATTCTAACATTTTTGTTATTGATAGTTAAAGTTGAACAAGATTGACTTTGACCAAAGCTAAAAATGTTTATATTCTAAGACAGATGTAGTATTTCCTGTGCTTTCATCTATGTTCAACTCCCTATGAATGGTTGGGAAATGAACAACAAAGTGCACAAAGTTCTATTAACGCGAACTTAGAGTGTGATATTGGATTTGTGAGCAACTCCAACGGACTAGCTAAAACATGTTTTTTTTTCTAAATATAGCGCTCTCCAACAATCTCTCTAAATTCATCTTCAAAATAGCTAACTCTTCATTCTATTTTTCTAGTTAGCTTTATTTAACTAGGTACATTGACTCTCTATTCCTTTTCCTGCGGACCTTTGATCGGTTAGAGAGTCTGTTGGGTTACTTCACTTTTTTTAAATGTTTTTTATTTTAGAGACTAACTAAAATCAAAAAATTTAGAATATATTTCAGCTGAGGTCTTGGAGTTGCTCTAACAAACGATTACAATCTTCTAGTCTGATCGATTCAATTCTCCCCTACCCATGATTCAACAATGTTGTACGACCTCTCTAATAATAGGGACAAGAATAATGATTGTGATCAGCAGGCTGGGTTGCTGTTGTTGTTGCAGCTGTGGCTGGAGACGTCTTGCATACTCCCTCCATCTCTTTTTATAAGGGATCGAGGGTTTCCCTGAGGAAAACAACAGAGGAAGCAAAAGACAGCGTGCCCTTCAATTATTTCTCTTCACGCCCACCAATCCAGCAAATCGTCACACCATCTCGTCGTCGCTAGCCACCCAAGCTCGCCCTGACCTGCTGCTCACCGGCCCGGACGTCGCGGTAGCCTGCTTGACCTCGCCCCCGATGTAGCCCGCGCACGATGTCCTCGCAGCAGCCCGCCCGAGCACGCCACTGCCATGAGCAGCTCGCTTCCGACGTCGCCCGCGCGAGCTCACCCTGCAGCAGCTCGCAGCCATGGCGGCGGCTTCCGAGGTGCTCGCGCGTCAGCGGCCCAGATGTGGTCGAGCGCGCAGTTGGACGCACCGCCTCCGGACCGCCATAGCCACTGCACGGCCGCACATCGCCCTAGCCTCGCTTGGTCCGTCGCCGCAGCTGCCCACTCTCAGATGCACCGCCCTCGCTCGGGCGTCCATGCCTCGCGGACTCCCTTTTGCGCCCATCCACGGCGGGCGGCGGCGAGCCATGGGCGCTGCGGTGCGGCGGGATGCGGCTGGGGGTGAGGGGAGAGGCGCGGCTGGGGGTGAGGGGAGAGGCACGGCTGGCCGAAGATGCGGTTGAAGAGGGTGCAAGCGAGAGGTGCGGTTGGCCGGAGATGCTGGTGGTGGTGGGAGCGAGATGCAGGGGATGGAGGCGCGCCGCCCTTCTCCTCCAAACGCCGAATCCCGGCAGACCGACGCATCCAGGAGGCCACAGGCAGCGGCGAGGTCCTTCGTCGATCCAGATGCAGGGCCGCCGGCCTTCTCCATGGACACGCTTGTGCCGAGAGGATAAGTCGTGCGGCGTGCGTGTGTGACTCGGGAGGGAGAGGCATGTGCGGCTGTGCGTGCGACTCGGGTGGGTGGGTGACAAACGCGTGGGCCCTACTCTCAATCCTTTATACTTTAGTACATCTGGGAAGCCCTCCCATCCCTTGGAGGAAGTATATTTTGTTGTAGTGCGCAGCGTAGTCGCGGCTGTAGAAATCTTTACCGATCAGATCGAATGTCCTACCAAATAGGATATGCCGTTATAGGCCCAACTGAGTAATTCATCATTTGGACTTGAAGTGATTCAAATATATTGTGTTCTTCCCTTTTGGGCCGAGAAAATATAATGGGCCGTCTATCTCAATTTAGACCATTTTAGTCTTGTGCCCATGTACTTTCCTGTTAATTTTTTTTGGGCTTGAAAACCAATGTATAGCTTTCTATTTTTTTCATTCCCTGGTTGAAGGGGCATATAGTGGCTCTTTTTAAAAAAAAAACTTTGTAGCATCACTACAAAGGGTACTAAAGGTCCATTTGGTGCAGGTGTTTCCTCTCTGACTCCTTTGCCACTGGACATTGTATCAACACTGTAGTTGGGAGCTGTGAGAGCCCCATAAACCAGCTCCTCCGGCTCCACGTTGAAACCAGACTTAGGGATTTAAAAAAGCACTTCTCTCTACAATTCTTGAAAGTACAGCTACGACAGTGTTTGCCGCAGTAACATTGTCAGATGAGCCAAAGCACAAAGAGTGGCACCAAACGGGCTCTAAGTACATCTTTGTAAGAGCTCTTACAAAGATGGATGCGCTGCTCGTCGGCTGTAGGCACACCATATCAGCCTGGCACTCAGTCCATGCCATACAATGAAGCGGCTGTTGCATGATCGCTTAAATTCTTAAAAACAAAGGGATCCACATTGTACAAAAAGCAGAGCAATGCGAGAGAAAGAAAAACAGCCAAGCACCGGCTAAGGGTGGGCGCATACTGAAGCGCCGACCCGGATAATCTTTGGTTCCTTCTCTCCTCTACCTCAGCTGGTGCACTGACGAAGCGGGCGTTTCGCCCATCATTATACTTGAATGATGCGTCTCAGGCTGTCGTACCCCATTTCTGGAGCACTAGTGCTTACCGTACCAGTCTCTGGATCAGACGCTGATACGAACACTTAACACAGACTGATATCACAGAGTCATCACTTACATAATTATTACCGAGTCTCATACAAGCCTTCATACATAAAAGGTCTTACAACAAACGGCCGAGGCCACTTATTACAACAATCATCAAGCATGTGGGCTGCAACAGCAGAACCACTTAAACACTACTACAACGGAAGTCGGAAGCGGTACTAGCACAGGCATCTTGAGTGTAGACAGGACCCTACTCTTCATCACCATCCTCCTGGTACTCAGGTTCCTCATCTGAATGATTAAAGCAAGGGTGAGTACATAGGGTACTCAGCAAGTCCTAGCAGCAAGGGGTATAAGCATGCAAGGGTGTTATCAAAGGATAGGCCGGGGGTTTAGTAACTGGGCGAAAGGCCAGTTTTATGCAGGGGTTGTTTGTAAAACAAAGCAGTTTGCAAACCACTAATCAAGGTCATCATTGAGGATTAATGGGGTTGTTTGGCCCTGGGGGAGACAAAGTCCATCCCGCCAGTTCCCACTTTTATCGCTGGCAGGAGACCAGCACACGGTTCCACACCGGAGTATTCCAAAAACACACCAAGGAGGTTACTCACGCCGTTATACTAATCATTGTGTGGCACAAGCTTTCGCGTTGCCCATTACCGTGGAACATGGCTATCATGATAGATTTGTAACTCTGCAGAGGTTGTACACGATTCCCCACAAGGCATGTCAGCCCTCCCCATCGTCATGGATCGGACAGACACACTAATGGTCCCGTACCTACTTGGTGTCACCGCGGCACCACCACGGAAATACTGCGACCAGGGGCTTCACAATATCATCATTATCCTGTAGAAAGGCCTGAAGAATCACCATACGCCGGATCCCGACACCTGCCATGTCGAGTCTTCTCCTGGCTTCCGCCGCAACTCCTGCCCTCCACATGGGTACCGGGTGAACACTATAGTAGGGTGTGGTTCCAAACCTTTCCCATACAAGGCATGTGGTTGTACGAAAGGTGCTAGGCAAGGCGGCACATGAACCGGTCCTTATACGACCGAAGCAAGCATCTTCAATAGCTATCCTCGAAGGAGGAATCGCATCCCAGAGATAGGCCTCCCCACTGAGGACTACCTCGCCTGCTCCCGCCAGAAGTATCCCACTATGGGTTGCAATTATTACTAGTATAAAGTACCATCCCACATTTCATATTCACACACACGCACTCCACCAAACACACACCAATTTTACACCAAAAGCATGTATAGCAAGATTAATTAAGTACACATGTAATAAGTCCTAAGCAGCATAGCATATCAACATATCATTAAGGAATTAATGACAGTGAAACCTAGGGTTAACAAGGCAGTGGATGAACAATTAACAAGGTATGGCAATCATCAGCATAGGATCATCTAGCATTTAAAGCAAATTTAAAATATCATGCACAGTTATTTCCAAAACAGGCTCTAAATAGGACTATTTGCAATCATGGGATCAATATGATCAATGGGGTTAGAATTTGCCTTCACCAAAGTCTTCTTCTTCTAAGTCCTCGTAATCCGGATCCTCAGCTCCTTCCTCAAAGACTTGCTCCTCTATTGATCAAAAGCAACGACGATCGAATTAACTACCGATCAAACAATTAATTAACAAGCATATAAATCAAAGAAGACCAAAAAGAGATCAACAACAGAGGGTTTTGATAACATTAAATAGCTTATGATTTTTGATGAATTTTGGTGGAAGAATCACCAAAATTGGAGCTACGATGAAAAAGATATGAATTTTACAAGTTTGCAACATAGGAAATAATTAGGATTAAGCTAAGTAATTAAGCATAGACATAATCCTAATTATTATGGAGTAAACAAGTGTTGTAAAATGATTAGGAAATAATCTAGTATTTTTAGGAATTTTTGGGAATTTTTCTGATAAAGGAAAGTGCTTGAAATAGCTTTCTGGGTACACTCTGCGTGTGGATCTAGCGTTTACAGAGCGTCTGTGAGGCTGACAGGTGGGGTCAGTGGGCCAGGTTCACTGTGCGACACTATGCTGTGAACTCGGCCCACGGGCGGTGGACCGGGCGCGTCTGTGAGGCGGGTGCACGGTGCACCGGGTCTGCCGCGTGGCGAGGCGACCCGGTCGTCGCGGGCCCGCGTGCCGACGTGGCACGCCACGTCGGACGGCGGAGCAGCGCGGTCAAAAGGCGCCGGAGCGCGGCGCGCGCGGCGGCGCGTCGCCGGAAACGTCGCCGGCGTCGTCTACAGGGCACGTCTCGCGACGAGGTCAGCACCTACGGACTCTACGCGGCGCGGCGGAGCTCCGACGGCTACGTGTTGACGACGAGGGGCACCGGAGCGACGGCGCGGGCTCGCCGGAGATGGCGGTGCGCAGCTGCGCGCGAGGGGGGAGACGCAGACGCGCAAGCTCGCACGAGTTTGTGTGGCCGTGCGCATGCGCGTGAGTGCGCCGCGTGCGGCGCGCACCTCAGCTTGGCCAGGTGCGGCCGGAAAGCCTGCCGGCGACGAGGTCGCGCGGCGGCTGGTGGCGGCCCTCGACGTGGGGCACGCGCCCGTGCGCGGGGAACGAAGAGAAGGGGCGCGGGAAGGAGAGGAGAGGAGGGCGAAGCTCACGGTGGGCTCGAAGAGGGCTGGGGAAGCCGGAAACCTTGTCGACGATGAGCTCACCGCGGCCGGAACCCTATCCCGCGGTGCTTGCCATGCTCCGTGCCTCAGCTGTGAAAACAGAGGGCACGACGAGGTTAGCCAGAGCTCGGAGGAGCTTAGGGAAGAAGAAAGAGGGGCGGAGGCCCACGGATTGCTCGCCGGGAATGCCGAGAGGAGGTCGCCGGAGTTGGGGAAGGCGACGGGGAAAAGTGAAATTGGCGGCACTGGAGTGGGGATTGGAGGCGGCTGAGCTCGGGGAGGAGAAGAGGGAGCTGAGGCGGAGCTCGGTGGCCTTTTATAGGCGGCCGGGGAGGAGCCGTTGGGCGCGGTCATGACGGTGGTCGTCAGCTCGGTCACCGGGCTTCAATGCGACGCGACGCGGCGCAGGGTTAGGCGCGGAGGACGGGAGCGTGACGACGACCACAGTGCGGAGCACAGGTTGTCGGAGGCGACGAGACGGGGGCGCGGCTGAGCTGGGCTGGCGTCGAGGCATGGGGCTCGCCGGTCTTCGGGTCAAGTCGTCGGTCCGCGCGGGGGAAGGGGCGCGCGAGAGGTTAAGGCGATGCGACGGGACGGGAGCGTGGTGACGACGGCGTCGCGTGCGCACGTGAAGCTCTGCGGCGGCGGTGTTGCGCGACGAGACGGGGCGACGATGGCCGGCATGGGCGCTCCTGGCGCGGCGTCAGGCGGAAGGAGACGACACTGACAGGTGGGGCCCACCTGTCAGTGGCTCGGCGCGGTGGAGCGGGCCGGCGCGGCTGCTGGGCCGGCGGGAGGAGCTGGGCCGCTGGCGGGCGCGCGGGAAAAAGAGAGAATGAGCGGGCCGGGGGAAGAAAAGGAAAAAGGGCGGCCCAGGTGGAAAGAAGAGATTCAAACGTTTTTCAGAAATTTTCTAGGATTCAAATTTGAATGGGATTCAAATTTGAAATAGTAGTAAAACCAAATGAACACATAAATAAAATCAGAAAATTCCAAATATGCAGATGGTGGTGTTTGATGCACATTTAAAATTCGAAATTTTGAATTTGGCTTGGAATTTACTTCTACTTTGATTGAATTTTGTTCAAATTTGAAAAAGTTCAAATTTTTAGTGATTTTTCATTATGGGCAAAACATAGGGTGTTACAAACCTACCCCACTTAAACCGAATCTCGTCCTCGAGATTCAGGCTCTTCCTCGAACAGGTAGGGAAATTCCTTCTTAAGATTATCTTCGCGTTCCCAGGTAGCCTCTGCTTCTGTGTGATTACTCCATTGCACTCGGCAAAACCGTATGGCATTTCTCCTTGTTAACCGAGTGGCAACATCCAGAATCTTGATGGGTCTCTCTTGGTAACGGAGATCCGGTTGAAGATCCAACACTTCCGGTGGTACTATTTCCTCTGGAACTCTCAAGCATTTCTTCAACTGTGAGACATGGAAGACATTATGGATGTCTGACATTTCTTCGGGGAGCTCAAGGCGGTAAGCTACTGCTCCAATCTTCTTGAGTACCTTGAAAGGTCCAACATACCTGGGTGCCAACTTTCCTCGGACCCTGAACCTTCGGGTACCTCGTATTGGTGACACCTTGAGGTATACATAGTCTCCTGCTTCAAAGCTTAGGTCTCTACGACGGGTATCTGCATAGCTTTTCTGCCTGCTCTGGGCTGCTTTCAGATTCTCCCTGATTAGAGCTACTTTCTCTTCAGCATCTTTAATGATTGCCGGTCCAAAGAAAGATCGCTCTCCCACTTCTGACCACATCAGAGGTGTTCTGCACTTTCTGCCATAAAGAGCTTCAAAGGGTGCCATTTGTAGACTGGTCTGATAACTGTTGTTGTAGGAGAACTCTGCAAAGGAAAGGCTTTTCTCCCAATCTTTTCCATAGGCTAGCACACAGGCTCTCAACATATCTTCCAGGATTTGATTGACTCTTTCAGTCTGTCCATCTGTCTGCGGGTGATATGCGGAGCTATAATCCAACTTAGTTTTTAACAGCTTGTGCAGACTTTGCCAGAACTTTGAGGTAAACTGGGTCCCTCTATCTGAGACTATTCTGCTCGGAACTCCATGCAACTTGAGTATGTGATCCACATACAATTGAGCATACTTGTCTCCTCTGTAGACTGTCTTGACAGGTATGAAATGTGCAACCTTCGTTAGACGGTCCACTATTACCCATATTGAATCATTTCCTTTTTGGGTGCGGGGTAAACCTACGATGAAATCCATGCTGATCTCATCCCATTTCCACACGGGTATATGCAGTGGTTGCAACAATCCTGCGGGTCTCTGATGCTCTGCCTTAACTTTGCTGCAGATATCACATCGGGCAACGAACTCTGCTATATCCTTCTTCATCCCTGACCACCAGTACTTCGTTTTCAGATCCAAGTACATTTTGGTGCTTCCTGGGTGAATGGAATAAGCGGAGTTGTGGGCTTCATCCATAATTAGCTGCTGATACCCACCATTCTTGGGTACACAGATTCGATCTTTATACCATAAGGTACCTTGGTCATCTACCCTGAATCCGGGTGCCTTGTCCATTCCGGTCTTGGCCTTAAGATCAAGTATCTCCTCATCATCCACTTGAGCTTTTCGGATTAGACTTCCTAGAGTTGGTCCCACACACAGATTGTTTAACTGGCTTGACTGGGTGCAATGAAGATTTAGCTGCTTGAACTCTGCCAGTAACTCAGGCCTTCTCTTATGTAACTTGATGTTGTTGCAGTGAGCCTTGCGACTCAGTGCGTCTGCAACTACATTGGCCTTTCCGGGGTGATACTGTATATCCAGATTGTAATCCTTGATCAATTCTAACCATCTTCTCTGTCTGAGATTTAAGTCTGACTGTGTAAAGATGTATTTCAGACTCTTATGATCTGTGAAGATTTCACATTTATTTCCAATCAGATAGTGCCTCCAGATCTTTAGAGCGTGAACAACTGCTGCTAGCTCTAGATCATGAGTTGGATAGTTCTGCTCATGGACCTTCAGCTGCCTTGATGCATAAGCTACTACTCGTCCATCTTGCATTAGCACACAACCCAAGCCTTGTCGAGATGCGTCGCAGTATACGACAAAATCTCGATATATATCCGGTAGGGTTAGCACTGGGGCTGTTGTCAATCTTCTCTTTAGCTCTTGGAAACTTTTCTCACAAGCTTCTGTCCACTTGAATTCTTTCCCTTTCTGAGTCAGGGCAGTCATTGGTCGGGCTAGCTTGGAGAAACCTTCTATAAATCTGCGGTAGTAACCTGCCAGTCCAAGAAAACTTCGGATTTCCGTTACATTTGTGGGTTGCTTCCAGTTAGTAACTGCCTCAACCTTTGCTGGGTCTACTGCAATGCCTTTTTCAGTCAAGATATGGCCAAGGAAAGCGACTTCTTTTAACCAAAACTCACACTTGCTGAATTTGGCATAAAGCTCATGTGCTCTTAGCTTCTCAAGTACAACTCTCAGGTGTTGTTCATGTTCTTCGGCGCTCTTAGAGTAGATCAAAATGTCGTCAATGAAGACAACGACAAACCGATCTAACTCTTCCATGAAGACCTTGTTCATCAGATTCATGAAGTATGCTGGTGCGTTGGTGAGTCCAAAGGGCATCACTGTAAACTCATACTGACCATAGCGGGTGACAAAAGCTGTCTTGAGTATGTCTCCTTCTCGAATCTTCAGTTGGTAGTACCCTGATCTCAGGTCAATCTTGGAGAAGAACTTGGCTCCCTTCAACTGATCAAACAAGTCATCGATCCTGGGCAGTGGGTATTTGTTTTTGATAGTGACTTCATTGAGTGAACGGTAGTCAATGCACATTCTGAGACTACCATCTTTCTTTTTGACAAATAAAACTGGTGATCCCCATGGTGAAGAGCTTGGTCTTATGAAACCTTTCTCTTGTAATTCTGCTATCTGTTCTTTCAATTCTGCTAACTCATTGGCTGCCATTCGGTAAGGTCTCTTGGCGATTGGGGAGGTTCCAGGAATGAGATCAATGATGAACTCTATGTCTCGGTCTGGTGGCATTCCAGGTAATTCATCTGGGAAAACGTCTGGGTACTCACAGACGACTGGTACTTCCTCCAGTGGTGCGGTTTCCAGACTGCATACCATCGGAATAGTCTTCACTCTCCTTGGCTCACATTCCACCTTAATACCTTGATGGTTTACTAAGGAGACTTTCCTGGTATCACAGGCTATATTGCCCTGATGTTTGCTCAACCAGTCCATTCCAAGGATAACATCTATTCCGGCTGACTGGAGAACTATTAAGTTTGCTAGGAATACTACCCCACTTAAAAGAATCTTAACCCGGGGACATCCCAACAAACACTTGATTTCCGCTCCAGGAGAGCGTGTTATCAGTGGTTGTTTGAGCAAAACAGTTGGAAAACTATGTGCAGCAATAAATCTTGAAGATATGAACGAATGCGAAGCTCCAGAATCAAACAAAACTGTTGCAAGGGTGGAGTTGACAAGGTACTCACCAAGAACAACATCTGGTGCCTTTTCAGCTTCCTGGGTGTCAATGTGGTTGACTTTGCCTCGACCGAAGGTCTGATTGTTCCTTCGTTGCTGTCCTGAGGGTTGTTGTCCACCACGTCCGACTCCTGACACTGCAGTTCTGGTGTTGCTTTGCTGATGAGACTGAGCTGGAGCTTGATTCTGGTTCATATAAGGGCACTTGGCAATCATGTGACCTGGTTCACGGCAGTTGAAGCATGTTCTCTTGTCACTCTGCGCTGGCTGGGTAACACTGGCACTGCTCCTCTGCTGGCTGCCGGGATTCTGGTTGCGGTAAGAGGGTGCTGCATTCTGCTGGTTCGATGATGAGGCCCTGTACTGCATGGTTGGCTGGTACCTGGGCTTCTGAGAGAAGTTACCTCTTGATCTCTGGTTTCTTTCCTGCTGTCTGAACTTCTGAGCATTAAACTTGCGCTTCCTGTCACTCTCGATGTGAGAACGTGCGTCTTCCAGAAGAATGGCACGGTTCATCAGAGTGTTGAAGTCTGGGTAGATGTGAGTGACCAACTGCATCTTCAGACTAGGACTCAGTCCCTTCTTGAAGCGGTCCTGCTTCTTCTTATCAGTGTTCACATCCTCAGGTGCATAACGTGCAAGCTTCATAAACTTTCTGATGTATTGATTCACAGTCATGGCTCCTTGCTTTAATGAGCGAAACTCATCTGCCTTCATGTCCATGATACCCTCAGGGATGTGGTATCTCCTGAACTCTTCCTGAAATTCATCCCAAGTGATAGCCTCGGGGTCCTCTGTAGCTTCTTGGTAGTTGTCCCACCACTCACTGGCTGCTCCCATGAGTTGGTGCGATGCCAGAAGGACTTTTTCTCTGTCATTGGCGTTTACAACCTGAAGCTTCTTGGTGATACCTCTCAGCCAATCATCTGCTGCCAGAGGGTCTTCTTCGGCATTCTCGAAGGTCGGTGGTCTGAGTCTCATGAATTCCGACATCTTGGTCTGGGGACCTGGTGCACGGTCAAGAAGTCCTTGAGCAATGACTTCCATCAGACGTGTCTGATTGTCCATCACAGCGACAAGGTTAGTGACAGGTGGGTTGGGCAAGGGTCCATGTCGTCCACCTCGCCTACCTCTGCCACGGTTCTGATTTCCTCCACCTCGGTTCTGGTTTTGTTGGTGACCTTCACCCTCATCTTGGCCTTCCAGGTTATTTTGGTTGTCCTGATTGTCCTGGTTGTTCTGATTGTTCTGGCTTGCCTCATCTTCTTGGTCATGGCCTCCAATTCTGCCTCCGCCTCTGCCACGCTGCTGGTTGACTCTGCCTCTCCCACGTCCACGTACACCGCCCTGTCCTGGGGCATCCTCGTCGTGTGCAACTTGACGCTCACGACGCTGCCGTATTCGGGCGGACTGCCTCGCGGGAGGCATCTGTTAAGTTGACAGAGGATTGCGAAAGGTGAGAGCAAGTCGAGGTTGAAACAGGCCGAGACTAGGCAACAAGACAGGAACACAAGATTTGCTAACACACAAACAGTAAGATCCAGCATCAATACAACATTACAGCATACATAAACATCATAACAAGGTTCGATCATACATACACAAGCCCTTACACAGGAGGACTTGACGACTACAACTAAACAACAAGACTCGACAACATGGTACTCTAGGATACAACGACACACATCTGCTGGACTAGATACAAACTGCTAGCTGCTACACTACGGGTACAAGCACTGCTGCCTCAAGTGCTGCTGGCATCTGACTCCTACTGGGGTAGCTGCTCCTCAGTACTGGTCGTAGCCGTGGTCCCTGCGCCACGCACGGTACAGGTCGTAGGGGTCACTCCACTCCTCGTGGGCACGAAGGAGCTGGTAGTACTCGAAGAGGTCTGCGTCTCCGAGCATCTGCGGTGCTGGCGCCTGCTGTGGAGCTGCTGGCTGAAGGTGAGCCGGGGGAGCTGCAAGTACCGGCTGGAACGGAAACAGTGGTCCAAGTGCGACAAGTGTAGGTGGGAACTGAGCTGCTGGGTCTGCCATCAGTGCTAGCTGGTGACCTGCTGGTAGTGCTGGCGGCTGCTGAACTGGGACGTCTGCAGGTGCTGGCTGCTGCGGTGCCGGAGGGTCGACTACCACAGGCTGGTCGTCACTAACTGGCACAAAGTTGACCACGCCCTGGTCCTCGTCCTCCTCCATCTCTAGCATGTACTGAGGGACGTAACCCTCGAGTACTGGGAAGTCGTCCTCGTCCATCGAGTCCGAGTAGTCACTGCCGGGGTCTGACGGGTAGTCCATCTCGTACTCTGACTCAGTGTCCTCCTCACCCTGCAGAGGGTCCTCTAGTAACTCTAGCTCAGGGTCGTCCTCTGCCATCTGGGCATCCTCCTCCTCGGAGGGCTCCTCGTCTGACTCTGACAGAAAACCGTAAGCTGGTGCTGGAGCTGGAGCTGGTGCAACCTCGGGAGAAGCTGGAGCTGGTGCTGCCTCTGGAGAAGCTGGAGCTGACTGCGGTGCTCCTCCCGACGGTCCTGCACCTCCTGAGTCCTCACTGTCGCTGGAGTCACCCTCTGAGTCTGTCGGGCAGGCGTAGTGCAGGTGGCGTCTGGGGCCCCCGATCCTCGGAGTGAACCTGCGACGTGGTCCTGCTCCAACCTGGTGAAGCCTCACGTAGCAGCGGTCGACCTCTCTGATGAGGTACAGAGCGTCCTCCTCCCAAAGGCCCATAGCTGCCTCGAGAGTGGACTGAATCTGTGTCTGCTCTGTCTGGGACTCGGCGAGCTGGGTCTGAAGCTGTGCAAGCTGAGACTGTGCTGCTGTAAGCTGGGCCTGAATCTCTGCGAGCTTCTGCTTGTCCTCGTCCCCACATCTGTGGCAGTCGACTCAAAGGACGTGTGCTGTCTGTGTGGACTGTGCCTGGGCCTCTGCAAGCTGAGTCTGGGTCTGCTGGAGCTGCTCCTGGAGGTCTCTTTCTCTAGTCTCTGCTGCCTCAGCTCTGGTGATACTGCTCTCGAACCCTCTCTGGCGTGACTCAAACAGACTGTCCATAGCCATGATGTACCAAGCTGACGCTACCACAGTGGGGTCCTCCTCACGCTGGTCTGGTCCCTGCAGAGCACTCCAACCTGTGCTGCCACTGTGTCTCGGTGTGCTCGTACAGCGGGAAGTAGCGACACGGGGTGTCGCGTACCTCCTCCTCGTGGCGCTGACAGAAGAGTAGGAGGGTCTTGCGAAGCTGCAATCTGGTGGGCGTCTCCGGGCTGGGTGCCGAAAGCTGTCATTCAGGGGCTCCTCCAGGTCTGGGCGTGTACGCGGCTGAAGAACTGTCACCTGCACCTCACAGTACTGGGTGCCGTCCTGGACGAAGCTGAGGGAGCGGTACTCCGGGCGGTCAGGTAGCCTAACCTCTGCACGCTTCCCACAGGAGAGTGGGGAAGCCTGAAACGCCGATCTGGTAGCTGCGGGTCACCCGTCGTCTAGCTGCTGGTCCTCCATCTATTTCAACAAAAGTTGAAGATGGGTAAGTACAAAATAGCAAAACGATTTGTAAAGTAAATACAGAGCTGAGAGTAAATTTTGTAATATAGTTTATATATATAAAATATCACACTCTCACAAGTCGTTTCCAGCCTAGGGTCCATCTTACGGTCAAGCATGGCTCTGATACCACTCTGTCGTACCCCATTTCTGGAGCACTAGTGCTTACCGTACCAGTCCTGGATCAGACGCTGATACGAACACTTAACACAGACTGATATCACAGAGTCATCACTTACATAATTATTACCGAGTCTCATACAAGCCTTCATACATAAAAGTCTTACAACAAACGGCCGAGGCCACTATTACAACAATCATCAAGCATGTGGGCTGCACAGCAGAACCACTTAAACAACTACTACAACGGAAGTCGGAAGCGGTACTAGCACAGGCATCTTGAGTGTAGACCGGACCCTACTCTTCATCACCATCCTCCTGGTACTCAGGTTCCTCATCTGAATGATTAAAGCAAGGGTGAGTACATAGGGTACTCAGCAAGTCCTAGCAGCAAGGGGTATAAGCATGCAAGGGTGTTATCAAAGGATAGGCCGGGGGTTTAGTACTGGGCGAAAGGCCAGTTTTATGCAGGGGTTGTTTGTAAAACAAAGCAGTTTGCAAACCACTAATTCAAGGTCATCATTGAGGATTATGGGGTTGTTTGGCCCTGGGGGAGACAAAGTCCATCCCGCAAGTTCCACTTTTAATCGCTGGCAGGAGACCAGCACACGGTTCCACACCGGAGTATTCCAAAACACACCAAGGAGGTACTCACGCCGTTATACTAATCATTGTGTGGCACAAGCTTTCGCGTTGCCCATACCGTGGACACTGCTATCATGATAGATTTGTAAGACTCTGCAGAGGTTGTACACGATTCCCCACAAGGCATGTCAGCCCTCCCATCGTCATGGATCGGACAGACACACTAATGGTCCCGTACCTACTTGGTGTCACCGCGGCACCACCACGGAAATACTGCGACCAGGGGCTTCACAATATCATCATTATCCTGTAGAAAGGCCTGAAGGAATCACCATACGCCGGATCCCGACACCTGCCATGTCGAGTCTTCTCCTGGCTTCCGCCGCAACTCCTGCCCTCCACAGGTGGTACCGGGTGAACACTATAGTAGGGTGTGGTTTCCAAACCTTTCCATACAAGGCATGTGGTTGTACGAAAGGTGCTAGGCAAGGCGGCAATGAACGGTCCTTATACGACCGAAGCAAGCATCTCAATAGCTATCCTCGAAGGAGGAATCGCATCCAGAGATAGGCCTCCCCACTGAGGACTACCTCGCCTGCTCCCGCCCAGAAGTATCCCACTATGGGTTGCAATTATTACTAGTATAAAGTACCATCCCACATTTCATATTCACACACACGCACTCCACCAAACACACACCAATTTTACACCAAAAGCATGTATAGCAAGATTAATTAAGTACACATGTAATAAGTCCTAAGCAGCATAGCATATCAACATATCATTAAGGAATTATGACAGTGAAACCTAGGGTTAACAAGGCAGTGGATGAACAATTAACAAGGTATGGCAATCATCAGCATAGGATCATCTAGCATTTAAAGCAATTTAAAATATCATGCACAGTTATTTCCAAAACATGGCTTCTAAATAGGACTATTTGCAATCATGGATCAATATGATCAATTGGGTTAGACTTGCCTTCACCAAGTCTTCTTCTTCTAAGTCCTCGTATCCGGATCCTCAGCTCCTTCCTCAAAGACTTGCTCCTCTATTGATCAAAAGCAACGACGATCGAATTAACTACCGATCAAACAATTAATTAACAAGCATATAAATCAAAGAAGACCAAAAAGAGATCAACAACAGAGGGTTTTGATAACATTAAATAGCTTATGATTTTGATGAATTTTGGTGGAAGAATCACCAAAATTGGAGCTACGATGAAAAAGATATGAATTTTACAAGTTTGCAACATAGGAAATAATTAGGATTAAGCTAAGTAATTAAGCATAGACATAATCCTAATTATTATGGAGTAAACAAGTGTTGTAAAATGATTAGGAAATAATCTAGTATTTTTAGGAATTTTTGGGAATTTTTCTGATAAAGGAAAGTGCTTGAAATAGCTTTCTGGGTACACTCTGCGTGTGGATCTAGCGTTTACAGAGCGTCTGTGAGGCTGACAGGTGGGGTCAGTGGGCCAGGTTCACTGTGCGACACTATGCTGTGAACTCGGCCCACGGGCGGTGGACCGGGCGCGTCTGTGAGGCGGGTGCACGGTGCACCGGGTCTGCCGCGTGGCGAGGCGACCCGGTCGTCGCGGGCCCGCGTGCCGACGTGGCACGCCACGTCGGACGGCGGAGCAGCGCGGTCAAAAGGCGCCGGAGCGCGGCGCGCGCGGCGGCGCGTCGCCGGAAACGTCGCCGGCGTCGTCTACAGGGCACGTCTCGCGACGAGGTCAGCACCTACGGACTCTACGCGGCGCGGCGGAGCTCCGACGGCTACGTGTTGACGACGAGGGGCACCGGAGCGACGGCGCGGGCTCGCCGGAGATGGCGGTGCGCAGCTGCGCGCGAGGGGGGAGACGCAGACGCGCAAGCTCGCACGAGTTTGAGTGGCCGTGCGCATGCGCGTGAGTGCGCCGCGTGCGGCGCGCACCTCAGCTTGGCCAGGTGCGGCCGGAAAGCCTGCCGGCGACGAGGTCGCGCGGCGGCTGGTGGCGGCCCTCGACGTGGGGCACGCGCCCGTGCGCGGGGAACGAAGAGAAGGGGCGCGGGAAGGAGAGGAGAGGAGGGCGAAGCTCACGGTGGGCTCGAAGAGGGCTGGGGAAGCCGGAAACCTTGTCGACGATGAGCTCACCGCGGCCGGAACCCTATCCCGCGGTGCTTGCCATGCTCCGTGCCTCAGCTGTGAAAACAGAGGGCACGACGAGGTTAGCCAGAGCTCGGAGGAGCTTAGGGAAGAAGAAAGAGGGGCGGAGGCCCACGGATTGCTCGCCGGGAATGCCGAGAGGAGGTCGCCGGAGTTGGGGAAGGCGACGGGGAAAAGTGAAATTGGCGGCACTGGAGTGGGGATTGGAGGCGGCTGAGCTCGGGGAGGAGAAGAGGGAGCTGAGGCGGAGCTCGGTGGCCTTTTATAGGCGGCCGGGGAGGAGCCGTTGGGCGCGGTCATGACGGTGGTCGTCAGCTCGGTCACCGGGCTTCAATGCGACGCGACGCGGCGCAGGGTTAGGCGCGGAGGACGGGAGCGTGACGACGACCACAGTGCGGAGCACAGGTTGTCGGAGGCGACGAGACGGGGGCGCGGCTGAGCTGGGCTGGCGTCGAGGCATGGGGCTCGCCGGTCTTCGGGTCAAGTCGTCGGTCCGCGCGGGGGAAGGGGCGCGCGAGAGGTTAAGGCGATGCGACGGGACGGGAGCGTGGTGACGACGGCGTCGCGTGCGCACGTGAAGCTCTGCGGCGGCGGTGTTGCGCGACGAGACGGGGCGACGATGGCCGGCATGGGCGCTCCTGGCGCGGCGTCAGGCGGAAGGAGACGACACTGACAGGTGGGGCCCACCTGTCAGTGGCTCGGCGCGGTGGAGCGGGCTGGCGCGGCTGCTGGGCCGGCGGGAGGAGCTGGGCCGCTGGCGGGCGCGCGGGAAAAAGAGAGAATGAGCGGGCCGGGGGGGAGAAAAGGAAAAAGGGCGGCCCAGGTGGAAAGAAGAGATTCAAACGTTTTTCAGAAATTTTCTAGGATTCAAATTTGAATGGGATTCAAATTTGAAATAGTAGTAAAACCAAATGAACACATAAATAAAATCAGAAAATTCCAAATATGCAGATGGTGGAGTTTGATGCACATTTAAAATTCGAAATTTTGAATTTGGCTTGGAATTTACTTCTACTTTGATTGAATTTTGTTCAAATTTGAAAAAGTTCAAATTTTTAGTGATTTTTCATTATGGGCAAAACATAGGGTGTTACAACAGGAAAAGCAACGGTAGCTGTTTTGGGCTGTTTAATTCATATGTTGGGCCGTTGAGTGATTGGGCCAGTAGCTGTTGCTGAATCGGGCCAACAAACAAGGGATGCGAGCCCATACGAACTACTCGAGCTCGGCTCGCTGGGGCTCGCGAGCTTGGGATTAGGTTCAAGCTCGGCTCGTTGTCCATTCGAGCCGAGCTCGAATCGAGCCTACGTCGAGCCAAGCTCGAGCAGCTCGTCGAGCTCAAGCTTTTCTTTCAGCCTTAGAGGCAGCAACCCCATGCGTTGGATTTTGAATGCCTGGGGCTCATATCAATGCCAGGCCTAGGCAACAAAATCCAGGGTCTAATCCAAACAGACCCCAAGTGCGTGCACCCCAATTCTCGTCGTTATCGTTTTAATAGCTAGCAGAACAAGGATGATGGCCCGCACATTACCATGGCTAGAGTTTCTGTAATTTAACCCCTGTCTCCGTCACCGAGACAGAGGGACAAGATCCGCAGTCATTGTCTGGTCTCTCTTTTGCATTGATATTTGTCTTAGTGTGTTGTTGTTGGGCTAGTCGTCATAAAAGAAAAGATTCCGTGAGCGCCAAGGAATGCTGGGACCGGATGGATGGCTCAACTAGGCACGAGCGGTGCGTTGCCAACAGCTATAGAATTAACAAAACAAAGCATGGTGGCATGCGCATTTGCATGGCTAGAGTTTCTGTAATTTGATATAGTGGTGGGTAATTATTTATAAAACAACTTCACATGAGATCAAGGGTATTTTTCAAAATTCTGAAAATTGTGTGTGTGTTGGGTGGGGGCAACCGGGCCTTCCTGTTTCCATGATTCAGACGGAGGGACAAACAAATGCTTCAAGATCCTCGGTTATTGCCTCTTGGGTCTCTCTTTTTGCATTGCTAATCGTAGTATACGATAACAAAAACAATTCCTGATGACCCATGTCGGAGAAACAATCGATGCATGAAGCTAGCAGACAAGTCGGAAGATATGGGTTACTCCCTCCGGCTTAAATTGTTGACGTCGTTGACTTTTTAAGTTACTTTTGACCGTTCGTCTTATTCAAATATTAATTTAAATATGCAAAAAAATATAAGTTATATTAAATTTCTTTTACTGATGAAATTAATCATAACAAAATATATGATAATTTTAAATATTTTAAATGTTTCTGTGTTTTCTATAAGCTTCTCTCTAGTCGTCATCGTTTTACTCTCACCGCACGCTCGCGTCCCTCCCTACGCAAGCCGCAACGCACCGGCACGCTGTCACCCCGGCAGTGTCGAGCCGCCACACGTAATTAACAGCTCCATGTGAACATACAAACAAAAGTATAATGCTGAAAAAAATGTGAACATATACAAAAGAAATCCAAATATAGCTGAAAAAGGGAACACGTATTGTATCACGTCACGTCAGTGCACAATGAATTTCGTTCCACAGCCTACGCCACGGAGTCGTCCTTTGTTTCAGGCGGGTCTTCGTGTACCGTCCGCTTTTGCACTCCTAGCCCAATGTCAATGCTAAAAAGAATTACGCGGCCCGTCACGCGCGGCGCAAGTGTAGGCTTGGGGGTTCCCTCCTCCACCACCGGCGATGGAGCTGGCTGCACCGCCTCAACGGTCGGCGCCGGCGATTTCACATCATCCGCTTCGACCGGCAGAGCAAGCGAAAGGTCTGCCATGTCGACATCAGCCGGGTCAAGTTGTGGCACCACAACATCTGCGGGCGGCGGCGGAACGGGCTCGTCAATTAGGCGCTGCTTCTTCTTGGGCACGATCGGCTCGCCGGTGTAGTGCTTCCGCATGTGGCCGCCGAGGCGCCGAGCTGCACTCCCTTGGGGAACTCTACAGAGCATATCCGGCACAGGTGCGGCTTATTGGAGCCGCGGCGGCATGGCACGTCGGCCTGTAGGTCCGTTCCCGCGGCCGCGA